>MU720119.1:50690-61493 GCA_026770625.1 Nicotiana glauca | reverse complement strand
GTTTTAAAGAGAAATTCGGGAAATTTTCCTATGAAAGAACTACGTGTTTATTTGTTTCCTCTATTTGGATTAGAACCATGTGTATAAAGAATAAATCCACAGTTTAATATGTGTATTGAGGATAAATGATCATTGGACCGTTAGAGTGTGTCAAAGTTGACCATCTCGTCTCTACCCCTTCGGGATTAGGCGGGACACTCACTGAGTACACGTTAATTACGTACTCATACTACACTTCTGTGCATTTTTGTTGCACAGGTACATGATACTTTAGCGGCCTACTGGGCGCAGCAGCACGAACGATTCGGGACTAGGTGAGTTGCAGTATTCAAGGCGGGCCGCAGCTTTTAAAGTCCCTTTCTAGTAATTGTATTTCCTTTCTGTCCATTGAATTTCGGACAGGTGTTGTGTTATATTTATGTCATTGCCAGTAGTTGCTCATGCACTTGCGACACCGGTTTCTGGGATGGTTTCAGTAAAAACTTTGTACTGACTGTTATTATTTAAATTTGAATCCATGAAGTGATCTTATATTTATGAAAATTGGAAGGAAAAACCTAATATTTTCAAAACTATTAAAAGAGGAATTAATTAATAAGTTAGTTGGCTGGCCTGACAGAGGTGTCCGGCGCCATCACGACCCGTAGTGGATTTAGGTCGTGACAAGCGGAGTCTTGCAGTTGATTATATTCAGGATCAAGGCAGAATGAGTGACTCTCAATAATGGTCCTAGTGGGTTCAAAGGTTAAGGTGTGGCGCCAAAGGCTTTTGAGTCCATATTATGGTTGAGTATCGATCTTTTGCAGCAGATTATGATAAGGAGCTTGGAGTGTTTGGTGTTATCTTCGGTCTGCAGTATAAATTGAGAGGAATGGGAGAAAATGACTTCGAATTCATAGAGGAATTATCAGAGTAGGTGTACCAGTTGAGGATGTGAATATGCGCATAACGAGGGTATGAGAAGCATGGTCTTATGAAATAAGGTCACTCAGGATGAGTGCGGATTTGGGTTTGTGATGTTTTGAATGGGGCTACTATTATTCCTAAGTCAAGCCCAGAGTAAATTGGAAGAAGGAAAATTAGTCAGCAATGGTTGAATCAGTATAATGGTGGCAATGATTCGTTCCTTCAGCGTGTTAAGTTATACACATGATAATAGTAGTGCGTGTGAGGTTTGACGGTCACCGTAATTGATTTTATTTGGAGGCTTTCGAGTATTATGGCTTATTATGTGTAGATGGATCCCGGAAGAGTTATGGTAGTTAAGACCACTACTTGAGGTTGGTATTTTCTACGGTTATGAGAAATTACTCGGGTGTTGCTATGGTCCTCTTGGAATTAGTTAAGTAAAAAATTTTCCAGGTGAGGAACATATTAGTGGTACAGGAGTTATGATGAAGATCTTGTGCTATCGCATATTGGCATGTTGGGTGCAGTGAGTGGTATGGAATTTGAAAGTGAGGATCAAGGTTGCGGTTCGGTGTTGACAAGGATGTCACGAGCTCGGATGAGCAGGTAAGGGATTTGAATGTCTATAGTAAACTGGCATTGTCTTCAACGTCACCTGAGATTGGTATTTTGTGAAAAAGGAGTTTCATCTAGGTTAAGGGTTCTTGATCATTTTTCAGCGTTAGTGCGGCTGATGGTATGGATGTATAGACCTGTTATCCATTACGGAAGGTCGTGGGAACGTGCCCGAATGTTGTATAAGTGTGGCATGTAGTCACTTGATTGATTGAAGAGTTAAACCAAGTACAAAGATTGTGGTGATATCGTTAATTTGAGAATTGATGCTTGGAGGGCATTCGATTTATTGGGTTGTGGACTGTGGAGGATTACTCCGGTTATGATGGTTGTTCTTGTGTGTTATGCAAAAGGGGAGTATTATGGACCCAGGAAAGATTATGAACCATGTTCGATACGATTAGAATCGGCTTGAGGTCTGTGAATGGATTTAAGTATGAATATGAGCTCTATATCAGGCCGGATATGTTCATTTCAGCATAGCGCTCCTTATGGGGAGTATTCGGATGTTGGATGTTATTTCGTCATTGGATATTTCATGGAATGCTATATTGTGTTGTGTGAGTTGTGAATGGCTCGATAATTTTCTTATGTGTTGAGGTTCTGCGTAGTGATGGTGTTATGCGAGCAGGATGGATCTTTAGTTTCAGAACATATATCGCACCTCAGTTGTGCTTGAGTTTGTTAGCTTATGGCGTTATATGTCTCCCCAACGATGGTATTATGCACTTAGCGTGCTTGTGACCGATATTCGGTATTTTGTTGTAATGAGCAATTTAGCTCGGTGTATATCTCCTTATGTGAATTTTATGTGTGGATCGGATGGCACGCCGCCATGGGTATGTTGTTTGGATCGGGTTGCACGCCACAATAGTATGATGTTGAGTACAGTTCCCTATACCTGTTTTTGTGTGTTTTGTTTCCCATTTTCTGAGGAAAGTTCATATTAGTCGCGTGAGTTGAGCAGTCCCTTCCTGAGTCGTTTTCTTATATATCACGTTCAAGCTTGATTCCTATTGGCACGTTACATCATCATAATTGACTTTTGATCATGATCGGGGTGGCTTATTGCTTGAGCAGTTCGTACTGGGTGAGACGATATTATTAGATCTGGGATTAGTGCAGTCGGATTATATGAAGTATATTAAAGAGCAAAGATCATTATTTGGTTCAGAATGAGGTAATGGTTCTTGTCATAAGTATAGAATCAATGATTTATTAACTTGGCAGTTTGTTATAAATTTCCACCCATCTCTTCTGTCGTGGCGCTATTGCGCGAGTTGGAACATGACTTATATATATCATGAGGTGTGTTACGAGCATCTGATTCGGGGAATGTTGGTTATGATGATCAAAGAATGTTATTATGGTCCTGTGAATAATGTGATGCATGGTGAGAATTCAGTAAAGACATGCATTCATGTTCTGGTACCTCGTGTAGTGATTGATACAATATTCATATATTAGAAGGAGGCCTGGCAGAGAATTCCGGATGTTGGAATTGGGCTCTAAGCCTATTTGCTTGAATAAAAGGGAATATATTCAAAATTGATCGAGCTAATGTGCTCAACTAAGTTGTGGTAGCACGGACAGGTGCACGAGGGGTTAAAATATGATTTTAGACAACTCCAGCGCAATTCTTCGAACATTTGAGGACGGATGTATGTTTAAGTGGGAGAGAATATAACGACCCGACCGGTCATTTTGAGCTCTAGTACATCGTTCAGCAGTTTGATTTCACTTCAGGTATTATGACTTGTACGCATGGTCAGAATTGAATTTCGGGAAGTTTAGAGTTGATTTTGAAAGAAAGGTCTCATTTTGGAAGCTTGAAGTTGAAAGAATTAACTAAGAGTGGATTTGAGTAAACGACCTCAGAATCGGGATTTGAAGGTTCCAGCAGGTTCATATGATGATTTCATACTTGGGCATATGTCCAGATATGGTTTTGGAAGACCCGAGAACATTTCAGCACCTATTGTGGAAGTTAGCATTTTTGGAAGAATTTCATAAGTTTGGGTTGAAGTGCATTTCAGTGTTATCAATGTCTGTTTGGGATTCCAAGTCTGGGAATAGCTCCGTATGGTGATTCAGGTGTTGGGGGCACGATCGGAAGTGAATTCGGAGGTCCGTGGGTCATTTTCGAGTCATTTGACTAAAGATAGAAATTTGAAGGTTTTTGAGGAGTTTGACCGGAAGTGGACTTTTTGATAGCGGGGTCGAAATCCAATTCCGGAAGTTGGAGTAGGTCCGTAACGTCAAATATGACTTGATCTAATAGGTTTCGACATCGAATGTAGAAGTTTGGGATTCTAAAGTCATTAAGCTTGAATTGGAGTGCGATTCATGTTTTCATATTGTTAAATGTAATTTGAGGCATCGACTAAGTTCGTGTCATGTTATGGAACTTGTTAGTATACTTGGTTGGTATCCCATGGGGCTCGGATGAGTTTTAGAAGAGTTTTTGGAAGAGTTTAGCATTTTGAGCATAAGCATGTGATGATAAAGAGGTCCATTTTTAGTTCTAGGGATAGAAACTCGATTTCGAGACTTTCGAGATTTTGATAATGAATTATAAGAGTGATCTAGAAAGTTTGGTCTAATTTCATCAAGTCGCGATTGAGTTTTTAGCGCAAAACATGAGTTAATTTTTCAACGAGAAAAATTGGTATAGCATTGAGTAAATGAGCTCCGGATTGAGTTTCATTGAAGGAATAGGTTCGTATTATTATTTTTGACTCATAGAAACAAGAATCATCGAATTCCGAGTTCGTATGATGGTGTTAGAGAATTTTTAGTGAAATTAAAAGCTGCTGAAATTTCTGGGCAGGTGCTATATTTTTCGCAGATGCGTGAACAGTACCGCACCTGTGTGAACAGTAACCGCAGGTGCAAAAAATGCTGGGCAGTGTACAAATCGAGCAGTCCGATATTTTTACTCATTTTTGGAAGCTATGGAGCTTGGATTAAAGCGATTTTTGAGGCGATTTTCCCCATATGAATTGGAGTAAGTTTTCTATATCCAAAAGTGATTAAATTTAATGATTCCATGGTTATTTTCATCAAGTATTAGTGAATCAAAAGGAAGAAATTGGAAAAAATTTGTAAACTTTTCAAACACAAAAATTCTAGATTTGGATGTTGATCCGTCATCGGAATTTGATAAAATTGATATGGTTGAACTCGTATCGGAATGGGTTGTCGGATTCTGTAAGTTTTTTTGGAATTCAGGCACGTGGACCCGAGGGCGATTTTGTCAACTTTTCGAGCGGAGATAGGAATTTATCTAAATTGAATTTTTGTGAGTATTAGAGTCTATATTTTGGATTTTCTCATTTCTTGGCTAGTTTTGGAGCATTGTGCATCGATTTGAGTCATCGGAAGGGCTTGGAAGCCGGTTATGGAATCTCGGAGCGAGGTGAATCTCCTTTCTAGCCTTGTAAGAGGGTATTTTCTCCCTAGGTGAATTAATTGATTATGTGCTCCTATTTTTAGGGTCTATGCAAGCACGAGGTGACGAGAGTCGGTGCGTAGCTACTATTATGCTTAAGTCTGGGCAGTCTAGCGCCGAAAAGCTGCTTTACTTATAATATTTGTAATCGTGTTGTTAATTTGAAATGCGTAAAATACATTGAATGGGTAAGTGAATTTTCTAAAAACCAGACATCGTTTCTTGACTTCTAAAAAGAGAGATTGCCTTTTTTTTTGGACAATTGATTCCCTGATGAATTTCTTGATTGACTGTTTGGTGTGTTTATTTAATTTTGACCACGTCGCATGTATGATTCGCGAGCGGGGTAATGGATGCATCTATGGTTCGCTCCATTTGATCCTCTGGCAGCGCACAATTTAAATATTTGTTGGATCGGGCCGTACGACCTCGGCATGATTTGCACATGCTTGTATTGCTTGCCTTGAAATTCATAAATGTTGATATTTATTTCTCCCTGTCCTGAGATAAATGTATAAATGATGAAAATGAATTTTGGGAATTTCCTATAAACGAAAGAATTATTTACGTGCCTCATGCTATCTGAGTCACCGTTATTTTTATGAAAATCCTCGATTTATTAAATTATTGGTATATTATCATTGGACCACAAGTAAGTGTCGAAGTCGACCTCTCGTCTCTACTTCTTCGATATTAGACGGGATACTTACTGAGTACACGTTGTTTTTTGTGCTCATGCTACACTTGATGTGAATTTTGGTTGCACAGGAACATGTATCTCTAGTGGCCTAGTGGGCATAGCAGCATGATTGATACGGAGACTTGGGTGAGCTGCACTTCTTGAAATGACCCACAGCCAGTAGAGTCTTTCAGATTACTGTATTTACTTTCTGTCCAATTTGTATTTCGAACGGTTGTTGTATTGTGTTGCTTCCTAGAGATAGCTCATGCACTTGTGACACCGAGTTCTGGGATGATTATGGGATTATGCAAAATTAAGTTTTTTAAAGACTTCATGGTTATTTCTATGAAATTTCATTATTTATTGTTTAATGTATAAAGGAAATAATTTCAATAAATACTAAAATGGGAATTTAATTAACTTCTTGGTGTTGGCTTGCCTGACAATGTGTCCGGCGCAATCACGACCTTTAGTGAATTTTGGGTTGTGACAAGAATGATTATCAAAAATAGGTTTCAGCTTGGGGATAGAACAAATGTACAGAAAACTTATGTTCCCTCTTTGATTTTCTTGGTTCAAAAGTTGAATGTGATATAAGGTTGGATAATGGTTCATACAGATGAAGTGAGTGGTTATGAAGTGAAGGTGGAGATGCAAAGAGATGTATGTCTGTAGTTGAGTCTGTGTGAGAAGGTAATAGCTAATCAAAAGTAACACTTACACCACTTGAATTATCTGTACAGTGCAAAGAATCATTCTCTAGATGATAAATGAAAGGTGGTGAACACAAATCAAGAGGGGAATAAATGAAAGCAGGAGATGCAACAAAAGGAAAAATATTCTCATGAACCTTGGAAATTTGTATCTTCTTGGTGGTTAGATTCAATGCTTTATAACCTTTAGCATCAAATGATTAACAAATTAAAACATAAGATGTAGATCGAGGTTCAACTTGTTTTATGGACCTTTGGTACTGTAGGGTATCATAAGCAACCAAATCTTCTTAAGTGAGTGTAGGTTGGTCTTCTTCTATAAAAAAGCATAAAGAGGTATTTATTTTTTAGGCAGGTCGTAGGCCCCAATTTATAAAATAAGTGGCAGTTAATGTGTAGTCGCCTAAGATTTTACATGTAACTTTGTTTGGAATAAAAGTATCCTAGCAGTTCAAGAAAGGTATTTTTTTGCTTCTGTAACGACTCGACCGATTGTTTTGAGAAATTTACACTTCATTCGATATTTTGAGGGCATGATTAGCTCCGTATTATGTATTATGACTTGTGTGAATCAGCGATTTTGATTTTTAGGTTATTCGGAATCGATTTGGCAGAATGAATTTCATAATTGTAGCTTTAAAATTGGAAGAGTTGATCAATTTTGACTTTTTAGTATTTGACCTCGAACTGAAGTTTTGATGATTCTGTTAGGTCCGAAAGGTAATTTTAGACTTTGGCGTATGCCCGGATTTGCATTTGAATATTTCTAATTTTGGCACAAATTGGCCAAAGTTGGAAATTTGAAGGTTTGGAAAATTTATAAGTTTGACAGAGTGTTGACTTTGAGGATATCAGATTCGGATTATGGTTTCGGAAAGTGAAGTAGCTTCATTATGTAATTTGGGACTTGTGTGCAAAACTTGAGTTCATCGCAAGTTAATTTGATACGTTTCGACGCGAGTTTTGGAAGTTGAAAGTTCAATGTTCATTTAATTTTAAATTGACGTACGATTCATCGTTTTGATATTGTTATGTGTGATTGGAGGCCTCGGCTAGGTCCTTTAGTATATTCGGACGGTGTCTCGAGGGGCCCGGTTGTGTTACGGACGTGTTTCAGATCATCTTTCATCCATGTGTTATTGTTGGCCTTTGCAAGACCTGGTGTGACCGCACCTGCAGAATACTGGGCGCAGGTACGGAGCTGCAAATGCAGTCATGTGAACACAGAAGCAAAGTAAAGCTGGAGCAGGACTTCTGTAGAAGTGGGGATGTGTGCAGAAGCGCAACTTCTGTCGCACCTGCGCTTGCGCAGAAGCAGGTTCTGTTATGTAGGTGCGGAAGGGTGGAGTTCTAGTGTTTTCCACATAAGCGGAAGTTTGTCGCAAAAGTGACGCCGCAGAAGCGGCCTTTTTGTTTACAAATGTGAAAATTCCGGGGCAGATTCTCTATATTTTGAGGTTTTGGTTCATTTACCATATTTTGGGATTTGAAGCTCGGATTGAGGCTGTGAGCGCGTGATTTTTGCCCTATATATGAATTATTCCCAAAATGTCAAACAAAACAATTTCTTTAGTATTTTATAATTTTTTGTGAATTTTATGGCATTTTCTTTTTAATTGTTGTATTTTATCTGTGCATTTTAATTCATATGAAAAATACAAAAAAAAATACGCATTTTTGCATCTAGGATCTAATTTCATATTTTAAGATTAACTAAGAGTTAATTTGTTTTAGAACAAAATAGGAGGAAAATAACAAAATGATACTTTTTGCATTTTTAGTTTAAATTTGTATTAGTTTACTTTTTAATTAGGAATAAATTAGGAAATTTAATTTTAATGCAATTTGATTGCAAGTTTTATTTTAGCATTTTTGTAAAATCAGAAAAAAATACAAAAATACAAATTGAAATACATTACTAAATAAGAAAAGGAGAAAAAGAAAACAAAATGAATAGAGAAAACAAAGAAGGAAAAGACCTGAATTTGGGCCAACTGGCTGAGCCCAAAGCAAAATTACCCTGGTCCAAGCCCAAACATCCCACCCGGTCCGCCCCAGCAATTAATAAAACGACACCGTTTTCCCCCGTGCAATCCTAGCCTTTGATCCCATTTGATCTAACGGCCCAGAACGTCCTAGGTTAAGGGTATTTAATTATCGTATCCCCCCCCCCCCCCTCCAGTCGTCATTTCCAAACACCCCTTCTCATAGCCTGTGTAACGCCGCCGGCCGCCGCCGCCGTAAATCGCCCACGGCGACGGCCCATCTCCAAAAACCCTCAAAATTACACCACTCAAGCACCTCACCCTCCTCTTCTCGAATTTCAGCTTCGTTTCCCTCAAATCCCACCAAATCCCCTCAAATCGTGGAAACCCTAGCCACCGCCGGCGAACACCACCATCGCCAGTCCGCCCAAAAAATACACCATAGATTCCCTTTCTCCTCCTCTACTTGAATCCACTGGCCTTTTCTTTCAAACTCTACTGGAACTCGTCGAATATTCATTCAAAATTTTTCGGCCACGACGCCACCTCTTCCAAACCGCTCCAAACTCACACCAACGACTCCCCTGACTTCCCTCAACCCAAATCCATAACCACCTTCCCTCGAATTTGGCCGGAATTGCCCAAATATCCATTTTAATTTTTCCGGCCAATGCTCAAAGTGCATGCAATTGACGCCAAAGGGTCCCTGGGCCTCCTTTGTAAGGAATTGGTCACTAATAGAGCTCAAACGACCCTAGGAATGGTTGAATTTGGATATAATGCGACTGGCCCGAGTTTTCTTTCATCAGTGAGTTTTTCTTAATATTCTGATTTTATGTCTATTAGTTGGTTAATGATTCTTTCTTTTCTTCTTTCCGTTCAAATTGTTTGATTCCTTGAGGTTTTGTTAGTAATTGATTCTGACTGCATGCTTGTATGTGATTTGAGTCCTATTGTATTAGTTTAATCTCTGTTTAAATTTCTTTGTTCATAATAGGGTCTAGGTCCTAATTTACTGTTGGTTTAATTGATTAGTTGGATAAGTTTTCTTCTATAATTGATCACACTGTGATGTCGTTTAAATTCAATAGCTTTAATTTCAGTTAAAGTCATGTGTGATGCTCGTTTTGATGCCTGTTTATTTTGGTCTCTCTTTTTCTGTTTTGTTTCATCTTTCTTATCTGATGATTCTGTGATTAGACTGTCTATTAGCCTATTCTAATGTTGATTGTTAATTGCATTTGGTGAAGTATGATTTAGGATTAAGTAGTAGTTTGGTGCAGTTTTAATATTCAACTATAGTTAGATTTTAACTTAGGTAAAAAGGATCAAGTTTACATAGTTGGTAATTGCAGGGTTGTTCAGGGGTATTTTAGGCTTTTTGACAGTAGGATAGAATACTGCAGAATTTCCTAGATCTTTCTAGAATAAGGCTCAGGTCAGATTTTATTAGACTTAGGATAGTGACTTGTGACACAAGTAAAAAACTGGAGAACTGAATTGAAAATAACATAGGGACTAAAATGCAAAACTAAAATCTAATTGTTCACCCTATAAAAGGGCAATGCCTTTGCCTTGTTTCACAAGTTAGACCCCTAAAATGTTCCACAAGTTTTCAGCCTCCAAAATTTTCCCCAAAAGCTCTCTCTAATTTTCAGATCTAGATTTGAAATTCAAACATTCAAAAATCCAAAAAATAATAGAAAATCAGTAGAAAAACCAAAAATGGTCACTGTTTCATTGAAAGTTTCAGTTTAATTTCAGATTTTATAGTTCTAAGTTTGGTGTTTGAGGTTTAGAGGTCATTTGGAATAATTCCGAGTAGATTCATGGTGTTTTTAGTTGAGTTTTGATCTACTGAAGTATTCTGGTGTGTTTTCGAGTATATCTGGGGGTATTCAAGTGGTTCTAGTTGATTCTTCTGATTATGCTTGATTTCAAACTTTTTCTGGATCGTTGAAACAAGTTGATGGGTTGTTGATCGAATTTTTGTTTGTTCCTGTTGCTGATTCCCTGCTTCTACTCTTTTCCTTGTATTCCAGGTACATGTTCGAATCCTTGCTGTAACTTTGAGTTCAGAAATGGAATAAAATGGTTGTTTGTTGATTCTGAAATCTACTTGCTAGACATCACATNGAGTTTATATCTTGACTGGGATTCGAACTTCTAGTTTTGAAAGTAGGCTGTGTGAATAGCGTTTGCATAATTCATTCCAGTTTGGATGTGTTTATTTGAATACTAGCTAACAACAGGTTAGAATAGTCTGAACTTCAGGTTAAACCAAATGAGCATGCATCCCTCTTATGATTATCCTGAAGTTACTTGTAGTTTGAACTCGTAGATAGGTATGATGGTTGTTAACTGACGTTATTTTAAATAGTCACCATTAAATATGCATGATATATATATATATATATATATATATATATATATATATATATATATATA
>MU720119.1:7418-27538 GCA_026770625.1 Nicotiana glauca | reverse complement strand
ACTCAAGTCTGGAAATGTATATATATAAATAAAACTGAAATAGGAAGAGTAGTCAGGTCCTGCGAACGTCAAGCAGCTACCTCAACGATTCTGATAAGCTTTGGAGACAATGACTGCTCAGCTAAGCCTCCGGTGCACCTGAATCTGCACACAAGGTGCAGGGAATAGGGGTGAGTACTACCAACTCAGTGAGTAATAAGCATATAAAATGTCTGAAGATAAGAAATCCACGAAATGCCACAAAGTAAAGCTAAAACTAATTGTCCGACACTTTAACTACGAACCAAAAGCAAAACAACATCAAGTATATCAGTCAAGTATAATGGAAGGATGCAATGCAATGCATATGAACACGCTGTGGCGTACAGCCCGATCCATTTAACGTCGACGGCGCTCACTGAGGGTGTGTACAGACTCCGAAGGGGCTCCTTCAGCCCAAGCACAATTTAATCATAACATTCGCTGCGGCGTGCAGCCCGATCCATACGCAGTCCACAATATGCATATGAGTCACGTAACAGATTCAATTAATTTCCCAATTTCCAATTTATTAAGAAGAATATACTTTAGATATTTAACTTCAGCAAAAGTGACTTGGCATTTCATAACAGTGATTAAACACGGGACTGAGATCAATGATTATACAAAGCATGCTATCACAATGATATTTATCCTCTGAGGATGCTACAGATCGGCACAAGACCCCAAACATGGCAATAAGCCCAGATATAATCAATATAGGGTGCGTATCAGTCGCCAATATAGAAATATTCTTGTTTGGGATGGACCAAGTCACAATCCCCAGTCATAAACAAACCTGCACCTGCCATGGGGTGCGAGTCACGCCCTACAATAGCGTCACAATATGATAAGCCTGGGGTTTCAAACCCTCAGGACATCATATACACCAACTACTCACCTCTAACCGGTCGTAGAATGGTCCACAATGCCTTTTCCTTTCGTATCAACCTCCTCGCGCGTCGAATCTAGTCAAAATCACAACGAATACATAAATATGGGTTAAAGAAACATAACCCAATCAAAAATACTCGAAAAGTATTAAAATTCACGAAATTGGTAAAACTCGAGCCCCGGGCCCACTTCTCAAAAAATTTCGAAAATCACATCAACGGATTCCTCGTCTCGCCACGAGTCCGTACATATAAAGTTTACTAAAATCGGAGCTCAAATGGCCTTTCAAATCCCCAAAATTCATTTTCAAAAGCCAAGCCCTAGTTCTTCACAATTTCAACCTATTTTCATGGATTTGAGGGTTGATTCTTCATAAAAATGGTATTTTTAAGTCAAGAGACTTTCCTCCAATCACTACCCGTTGAAAACCCTCTTCAAATCGCTCAAAAAGCTCTCTTGGTGGAGTAAAAATGGTGGAAAAATAAGGTGGGTCGCGGATATAAGGGTTTTAAACATTCTGCCTAGCTCCTGAAGACCCTTCTATGTGATCGCATAAGGGCCCACGCGATCGCATATCACAAAATTTTTCCTCCCTCAATTTACCTTACGCGATCGCACATAATCACCCGCGATCGCATAGCACAGGGTCTTTACCCTGTGCGATCGCATTACCCAGACCGCGTTCGCATAGCACATTTCAAACGCCCCTTGAATTTCTTCTATGCGATCGCATGACAACCTCTGCGATCGCATAGAGCAAATTTTGTCTGCAATTTTTCTGCTGCATTATTCATGTTCCAAATTCCCGTTAGCCATCCGAAATTACCCCGAGGACCTCGGGACCTCACCCAAATGCACAGATATGTTCTATTACTTCATTCAAACTTGCTCGTAACATAAAAACACTATCATAAACATCAAAATCATTGAATTACTACGGATTCAAGCCTAAGTTAAACTAAAACTTCCGAAACTTGCATTTGATCTTAAACCCGACCTAAACACCTCCGAATGACCTGAAAATTTGCAGACATATCCAAAATCATCTAACGAAGCTACTGCAACTCTCGGAATTCCATTCTGACCCTCAGATCAAAATCTCGCCTATCAACCGGAATTCGCCAAAATCCAACTTTAGCCAATTCAAGCCTATTTCTGCTCCGGACCTCCAAATTCAATTCCGATTGCGCTCCTAAGTCACAAATCATCACCCGAAACTAGTCGAATCATCAGAAATCCATTCCGAGCCTTCTAACTCATAAGTCAACATTCGGTTGACTTTTCCAAACTAACCTTCTCATAAAGAGACTTATTGTCTCATTTCTAACCGAACTCTATCCGAATTACTTCAAATTCTTCAAACACATATAATGAAATATATAGAAACATAAAATGGAAAAATCGGTGCGGTAACTCCCGTAACGACAGGTCGGGTCGTTACACTAAGTGCTCCTAACTAATTGAATATATTATTTAATTGAAAAATACGAAAATAAAAAATACATAAATATACCTAATTATCTCAACAGACACAGAGTTTAAACAAAATAATTTTTTTTTTAAACTTGTGGTATTAAATATATCATAATATTTATATGGTCATAAGACTTTTAAAACTTGTGATATTAAATATATCATAATATTTTGTTTCTATAAAAATTTATAATTAAGAGTAAAATGAAGAGTTTATGTCAAATTATTTTGAAAATTAGACAAAGGTTTATAATTTTTCGGTAGTACTTTCTTATTTTAGATTTATTTTTATTCTAATATATAATAACCCAATTAAAATAGAAAAATATATATTTTTAGCAGCTCTCAAAAATAATAACCGATATAATATATATATATATATATATATATATATATATATATATATATAAACACATACACACACATTTTATTTTTTTTGGCTACCGAATGCAATTAATTTCGGCCAACCGGTTAGTTATATATTTTTTTACTTAAAATAGGAATGATCCCACCCAACCTGACTCAATATCATTTACATAGATTAAAATAATAATAAAAATGAATTCTTCTCTCATAATTTTTTTTTAATTTGGAATGCATGAGTTTCTCGCAAAAAAAAAAAGAAGGGATAATTAGATAGCACCTAAAGCAAAATGCTATCTTGTTGAAGGAATATCTTAAAAAGAAAAATAAATAATAGAAATATCGTATTTTGAAGAATTTACTTTTAGTATTATTTTAATTTATATATATGGTTATTGGGTCGAGGTCGAGTTGGGTCATTTTGTTTTAATTGAATTATTATTAATTACACTGAAAATAAAAATAAAATATCATGAAATAAGAAACTGAAAAGTTATATTTTCTGGTCACTATGATTTTATGTAAGTGAGTAAAAGTTTAATGATTAGTAAACATAATTATATGATTTTGGCAAAAAAAAAAAATCCTCTATTTGTGAAATTTACATCACTTTTAGGTTATTCCGCTGTGTCTGCAAATATCTTGACTAATTTTTATCCATCATCTCGTTATAAAAAGAAATCAATCATTGTTTTGCCTTACGGATTTGCCCACTTTTACAGTATTATTATTATTAAAAATATGCGGGGAACATGTATTGTTCAAGCTTCACTGAATTGTTTCCAACTAATTTATTTGATTGTTTCCATCAACACCCATTTGCGCAAAATCAGGTGGAGTTTCATTCAGCATGGAAGAAGCTAACGGTAAGGCATATGCCTTCTAGTACTTCTTTTTTTTCTTGAATAGGACTGATTTTGTTATCAGAAATTGACTCTAATTGCTAAAGTGAGTTTCACATGTATTTGGAAACAGTCCATACCTTTTGATTTGGCTGTGACCAGCAAGATTCCGCTGGATAAAAACTTACCCTCACTTGCTGATTAATTTACCATTGTTAAGTGATAAATTAAGTTGAGAGAATTTGTATTAATCAATTATGGTTTAATGATTATGGTGTATGAAGACATGTGCAGTGTATTTATTGGTTTGATGTAAGTACTTGTGCGAGTAAGTTTTGGTTGTTCACAAGTTGGATCTGGGAGGGTAGTGTGTACGCAGATCTTACCCCTACCCTAGGGTAGAGAGACCGTTTCCAAATAGACTCTCGGCACCTTCCCTCCAAGAACTTCCCACCTTACTTTTGGGAGACTCGAACTCACAACCTCTTGATTGGAAATGGAGGTTGCTTACCATCAAAGCAACCCCTCTTGATAATTTTGGACCTTTGAATATATGCCAAAATAGTTTTTGATGTTCTATCATCCTGTAAGCCATCAATGGTCACATGGATTTTACGGCTTTAACATAGTGCATGACATACATGTGTATTAAAGCAGCATCGTAGTTTCTTGACTGGAAATTGGTCACTACTAAAAATCACCTATTTACCGACATACCAGTACCGATGGACTTTTTTTCGTCGGTATTCCGAAGGACTTTCCGACGGAGTCTCTCGATACTTTAGAATTTTTTAATTTCAATTTTTTTTAAAAAGAACCGATGTCACGACCCATTTTTCATAATAGGTCATGATGGAGCCCGATACCGTTGTCAGGCCAGCCAACGCGAAAGTATAAATAAGTTCTCATCATTCAACCTCTACCAAAAACTAAGCATAAATTTTTTTTTCAAAGACAAGGCTAAAGCCAAGAGTGATAACACTGTAAAAATATAGTGATACAACCCCAAAATGAATGTCTACTGACGTGTGTGCCAGAACCTGGTGTCACAAGCTACGGTCAACTAGTAGAATATACACAAAAGAATAATATACTATCCTACTGTCTGAATCAGGATAGACAGAAACAAAAATACAGAGAAAGACTTCTTCGGCTGCGGATCGGCATGAAGGAGAAGCAGCTCACCATAGAAGTCTCAAGGGTGCTCACTGATGCGCACCAGAGTAGTGTCCAGATCCACCTGCCTCAAATCCTGTACATTTAAGTACAGAAGCATCGCATGAGTACATAAACAATATGTACCCAGTAAGTATCCCGCCTAATCTCGAAGAAGTAGAGACGAGAAGTCGACTTGATACTTACTAATGTCAAGAAATAATGAGAATCATTTAAACAAGCAAGTATAACTCAAGTCGTAAAACTTCCAAATTTGAATTAGAAATTCTTCTGTTAACAATTCATAGAGTATGTCCATTCATATTTAAATATTTAAGCAGGCCTGAAATTTTTAGCCGCAAATAGAAGCTAGATAACTCATACACAAATGACCACCGAGGAACGTACGGCCCGATCCAATAGAAAAGTAAATGTGCACTGCCGAGGGTCAAACGGCTCGAACCATAGATGCATCTATTACCCCGCTCGTGAATTATACGTGCGACGCGGTAAAAATATAAATAACAATCACCCTGCTCGCGAATCATCCATGCGACGCAGGTACACATAAGAATACATATTTTTCCAAGTACGAGTCAATTCTCTTTTAATAATTCCATAATAAATGAAATTGAATCCTTTTAGGATTTTAGTGTCCAACTCGTTAGGGCCTAAGCAATTCAACAGCCAACAAGATTACAGATATTTCCCATATAACATGCTTTAGGATCCTAGACTACCCGGACTGTCATATAGTTGCTACGCACGGACTCTCGTCACTTGATACGTACGTAGCCCCCACATATAAGCAATTTGGTTATTTATTATACCTATGGGGACATTTCCCTCTTACAAGGTTAGAAAGGAGACTCACCTTGCTCCAAAGTGCACTTTCAAGTTCCAAGAACGAGCCCAAGTCTTTAATTCGAAGCCGAGCAATCCCAAACTAATCAAACAAAGTAAGAACTAGTAAATAAAGGCTTACAAAAATCGAATTCTAACCATTTAGGCAATTTTCTAACCATTAAAACAAGTTTCCTAAATTCCGACCCCGGGCCCACGTGCTCGGGTTCCGAGATTTTTCTAAGGAAGTTGTTCTCTATTTCCTAAGGATCACAAATATATGATTTCTAGTTCATTACATGGAAAATTACGTGATAAAATCTTAGTTTTTTTTATTAAACCCTAGGTCTAGCTCTAGTCCCTTGATTTTATCTAATTTTTAGTGTTAAATCTACCTAATGTTTATGTATTTGAACTAAAAGTGAGTGGGGATTACTTACCTTGCAATGTTATGTTGAAGCTTCCTCTTTGGAATCACCAAAATCGCCTAAGTGTTGAGAGAAATGTGAAAGAAATGAGCTTGAGCTCGTATTAAATGAACCTTTTTGTCCCCAGCTATTTTCGCATCTGCGAAAGTATTTCCGCTTCTGCGGAATCCGCTTCTGTGGCTTTTGGAAATTGGGGCTGGACCGCTTCTGCGGTCTGGGGACCACATAGGCGGAACCGCTTCTGCGGTTTCCCCTGGCCTGCCCCTTCTCTGCTTCTGCGATCAAATGACCGCATCTGCGGTCCAAGAACCGCAGATGTGGTTATGACAGAAGCAGCAAGCTTCAGTCATTTTCAAATTTTCTAACTTCAGTCGAACCTTGCTAGATTGACGCTCGGGGCTCCCGTGCCCCGTCCGAACATACCGACACGTCTGAAATAACAAGGCGGACTTACTCGAACCCTCGAAACACTTAAAACAACGCTAAATCGAGGAATCAACCCCAAAATCAAATGAATCAAATTATTGAACTTCGAGTTCTTAATTCTCCTCCAACGGGTCAAAACGCCCTTAACCTACTCGGATTGACACCAAATTTTACGAATAAGTCTTAACTGATATTTCGGACTTGTACCAAGTTTCGGAATCGAAATTCGAACCCGATACCTAGGAAAACAATGATTTCTTAGTTTATTTAAATCTTTTGAAACTTTAACTTAATAATTTCACATAAAATTTTATTACTAGAGCTAGGGACCTCGGAATTCGATTTCGGGCTTACGCCCAGGTCCCATATTTTCCCACGGACCCTCAGAAATTGTCAAATCACGATTCCGGGTCCGTTTCTCCAAAATGTTAACCGAAGTCAAACTTGGCTCTTTTTTTAAAGAAACTTAAAGAAGCAACTAGACTTATTCTTGCCCAAAACTCTTCTAACTTCTGAACCACCCGTCCCCGCAAGTTATAAATTAGCTAAAGCAAGTGCGGAAAGTTTTATTTAAGGGAACGGGGTTCAAAAATACAAAACGACCAGTCGGGTCGTTACATTCTCCACCTCTTAAACAAACGTTCGTCCTCGAACGGACATAGAGAAGTACCTGGACTGCTGAATAAGTGGGGATATCGACTCCGCATATCTTCCTAGGACTCCCAGGTCACCTCCTCGACCAGTTGGCCCCTCCACTGGATTCTTACCGCAAAAATCCTCTTGGACCTCAACTGGCGATCCTGCCTGTCAACAATGGCAACTGGCTCCTCCTCGTAGCCCAAGCTCTCATCTAACTGAATGGTACTGAAATCCAACACATGTGAATAGTCGGCATGATACTTCCGAAGCATCGATACATGGAAGACTGGATGAACTCCTGATAAACTGGGAGGTAAAGCAAGCTCATAGGCAACCTCTCCAACTCGCCTCAATACCTCAAAGGGGCCAATAAACCTTGGGCTTAGCTTGCCCTTCTTCCCAAATCTCTTAATGCCGTTCATTGGTGAAACTTTCAAGAGAACCTTCTCGCCAATTGTAAATGATATATCACATGCCATCTAATTCGCGTAACTCTTCTTCCTGGACTGAGCTGTGCGGAGCCTCTCCTGAATCAACTTTACTTTATCCAAGGCATCCTGTACCAAATTTGTGAAAGTAACTTAGCCTCACCGGGCTCAAACCACCCAATAGGAGAACGACAACGCCGACCATACAATGCCTTATACGGGGCCATCTCTATGCTGGACTGATAGCTATTATTGTATGCAAACTCCGCCAAGGGCAAGAACTGATCTCACTGTCCTCCAAAGTTGATCACACATGCTCTAAGCATATCCTCTAAAATCTGAACTGTCCGCTCCGACTTCCCGTCGGTCTGAGGATGGAATGTCGTGCTGAGCTCTACGCGGGTCCCCAACCCACTCTGAATAGCTCTCCAGAAATGGGAAGTGAACTGAGGGCCTCTGTCCGATATGATAAAACTAGCACACCGTGCAACCTGACTATCTCCCGTATGTAAATCTGAGCATATCTCTCCGCCGTATAAGTAGTCGCCACCGGAATGAAGTGGGTCGACTTGGTCAACCTATCCATAATAACCCACACTGAATCAACCTTCCGCTGATTCCGCGGCAACCCAACCACGAAATCCATGGTAATGCACTCCCACTTCCATTCCGGAATGGGCATCTGCTGAAGTAGGCCACCTGGCCTCTGGTGCTCATATTTGACATGCTGGTAATTCAAACATCTAGCAACATACCCCACTATGTCCTTCTTCATCCTCCGCCACCAGTAGTGCTTTCTGAAGCCACGATACATCTTTGTGGCACCCGGATGGATGGAATACCTTGAACTGTGGGCCTCCTCTAGAATCCTCTCTCTCAAGCCATCAACATTAGGAACACATACACAGCCCTGAAGCCGTAACACACCATCCTCGCCAATAGAAATCTCCTTGGCACCTCCTTGAAGTACCGTCTCTCTGAGAATCGCCAAATGTGGATCATCGAACTGTCAGGACTTAATCTGCCCTAATAACAAAGACTGAGCAACCACATATGCTAGGACCCAGTTGGGCTCCGAAACGTCCAATCTCACAAGTCTGTTAGCTAAAGACTGAATGTCCAAAGCTAATGGTCTCATCTCAGCAGGAATGAATGCCAAGCTACCCATACTCTCCGCCATTCTGCTCAAGGCATCCGCGACCACATTCGCCTTACCTGGATGATAAAGAATGGTGATGTCATAATCCTTTAGTAATTCAAGCCACCTGTGCTGCCTCAAATTAAGGTCCCTCTGCTTAAACAAATGCTGCAAGCTGCGATGGTCTGTATAAACCTCACATGACACTCTATACAAATAATGCCTCCATATCTTAAGAGCATGAACAATCGCCGCCAACTCCAAATTGTGCACAGGGTAATTATTCTCATGAATTTTCAGCTGACGTGAAACATTTGCAATAACTCACCCCTCCTGCATCAATACACATCCCAAGCCAACGCGAGAAGCATCGCAATACACTGTATACATCCCTGAACCAGAAGGCAATACAAGAACTGGTGTTATAGTCAAAGTCGTCTTGAGCTTCTGGAATCTCTCCTCACAATCATCGGACCAATAGAATGGAGCACCCTTTTGGGTCAATCTGGTCAGAGGTGATGCAATAGATGAAAAGCCCTGCACAAATCGCCGGTAGTAACCTATAAACCCCAAGAAACTCCTGATCTCGGTCACTGAAGTAGGATGCGGCCAACTCTGAACTGCCTCAATCTTCTTGGGATCCACCTTAATACCCTCTCCTGACACTACATGCCCCAATAATGCTACTGACTCCAGCCAGAACTCACACTTGGAGAACTTAACATAAAGCTGCTGCTCTCGCAAGGTCTGAAGCACTACTCTTAAATGTAGCTCGTGCTCCCCCAGGCTATGTGAGTATATCAAGATGTCGTCAATGAAGACGATGACAAAAGAATCAATATAAGGCCTGAACACCCTGTTCATCAAATCCATAAATACCGCTGGAGCATTAGTCAAGCCAAAGAACATCACCAGAAACTCATAGTGACTATACCTAGTCTTGAATGCAGTTTTTAGAACATCCGAATCCCGAATCTTCACCTGATGATACCCTGACCTCAAGTCAATCTTAGAGAACACCCTATCACCCTGCAGCTGGTCAAAAAGATCATCAATACAGGGCAATGAATACTTGTTCTTGATGGTGACTTTATTTAGCTGACGGTAATCAATGCACATCCGCATAGTCCCATCCTTCTTCTTCACGAATAGCACTAGTGCACCCCAAGGCGATACACTGGGCCTAACAAACCCCTTTGCTAACAACTCCTCCAACTGCTCCTTCAGCTCCTTAGGAGCCATACGGTACGGCGGGATAGATATAGGCTGAGTGCCTGGAGCCAAATCAATACAGAAATCAATATCACGATCTGGAGGCATGCCAGGAAGATCAGAAGGAAAAATATCGGCGAACTCTCGGACTACTGGCACTGACTCAATCGTCAGAGACTCTACGGTGGTGTCTCGCACATAAGCTAGATAAGCCAAACACCCCTTCTCTACCATGCACTGAGCCCTCATGAAAGAAATAACCCTGCTAGGCGCATCAACTGCGGAACCCTTCCACTCCAATCTCGGCAACCCTGGCATCGCTAGTGAAATAGTTTTGGCAAGATAATCTAGAACGGCGTGATGTGGAGATAACCAATCCATGCCAAGGATAACCTCAAAATCGATCATATCGAGCAACAGAAGACCTGCTATAGTCTCAAACCCATAGAAGGTAACTACACAAGACCGGTAGACCTGGTCTACAACCACAGAATCACCCACATGAGTGGACACATGAATAGAAACACCCAAAGGCTCAGGAGAAGTGACCAGGAATCGAGCAAATAGAGATGACACATATGAATAAGTAGACCCTGGATCAAACAATACTGAAGCACCTCTACCACTGACGGAAATATTACCTGTGATGACGGCATCTGAGGCCAATGCATCTGGCCTAGCTGGAAGAGCATAGAACCTAGCCGGAGCACCGGCGGTCTGGCCTCCACCTGACGGAGTAGTAGCTGGCTGACCTCTCCCTGTCTGGCCTCCACCCCGGGGACGTCCTCTACCAGTCTGACCTCCACCTCTAGATGGCTGGGCAGCTGGTGCTAGAACCATGGACTGTTGACCCTGCTGCACCGCCTTGCCCCGAAGTCCGGGACAAGTCCTCTTCATATGACCTGGATCTCCACACTCGTAACAACCTCTCGGTACCATAGCTTGATGCCCTGAAGTATGAGCCTGCTGACCTAAATACCCACTAGAAGACCCCTGGATGGCCGGTGGGCGATACAAACTCTCTGGTGTGGCACTTGAGTGAGCACTGGAAGAACTCCGGTAACCAGAATACCCGCCGGAAGGACCCTGAATGGCTGGTAGGTGGTAAGAACTCTCCGGCATCGCACTGAAATAAGGCCTCACTGGAGCACCTCGGGGAGGGGATGGTGGTGCTGAGTATGGGGGCCTGCTGGGCTGACCCCTCCCGAACTGACCTCTACCCCTAGCTGGGGCCCCTCTGAACTCTCCGGAGAATCTGGCTCTTTTGTCCTGCTGCATCTGCTCTCTACCTCTCATACGGTAGCCCTTAATCCTGCGGACGATCTTAATTACTAGCTGGTACCATGTGCCCATCTCTACCTATTGGGCCATACCAGATCGGATAGTGGGATGTAATCCCGAAACAAACCTCTGCACTCTCTCTGTCTCTATGGGAAGTATAATGAGTGCAGGGCAGGACAGCTCTGAGAACCTCACCTCATAATCGGTCACTGACATCTGACCCTGCTCTAGATGCTTAAACTGATGACAGAGCTTTTCCCTCTCAAAGCGTGGAATGTACCGATCAAGGAATAACTAAGTGAACTAACCCCAGGTGAGGGGAGGAGAATCTGTTGGCCTGCTATGTGCATAGGACTGCCACCATCTATGGGCCCTGCCCTCAAGCTGAAAAGTAGTGAAGTCGACTCCGTGTGACTCCAATATCCTTATGTTGTGCAGTCTGTCCCTGTACCTGTCAATAAAGTCCTGGGCATCCTCATGACGTTCACCCCCAAAGACTGGAGGGTGAAGTCTAGTCCATCTGTCTAGTAACTTCTGCGGATCGAACTCCACAGCTGGCCTAGGCTGGGGTGTCGCTGCAGCAACTGGCTGAACCCCCTCTGTGGGTGGTGCACCTGGAGTCTGATATACCGTAGCTGCATGACCTGGAGCCTGAGCAGTAGGGGTCTGTGCTCCCCTTCCTGCCTGCGAAGCAATTGGGTCTGCTGGAAATAAACCAGCCTAAGTCATAGTGTCCATGAACCGAAGCATACGACCCATGACCTCCTGAAATCCCGGTGCAGTCATGAAATCCGCCGGAGTAGGCACAGCTGCGGGCACCTCAACCTGCTCCTCAATAGTGGGATCCCTCGCAGGGTCTGCCGGTGGTGCAACTGGAATAGCTCTGGGATGCCCTCGTCCCCTACCACGGGCCGGTGCCCACCCCTGGCCTCTACCTCGGCCTCTAGCTACGGGGGGAGCAGCTCCTCCCGGGTCTGGAACGTCGGCGGTACAAGTCCTCACCATCTGAGAGAGAAATAGAAGAGGAAATTTAGTACACTGACTACTGCACGATGGAAAATGAATAAAGAGTAGTCTTTCCTAACACCCTATAGCCTCTCGAAGATAAAACAGACGTTTCTGTACAGATCTACAAGACTCTATTAGGTTTGCCCGTAATTTGTGAGACCTACGTGAACCTAGTGCTCTGATACCATGTTGTCACGACCCATTTTCCATAATAAGTCATGATGGAGCCCGACACCGTTGCCAGGCCAGCCAACGCAGAAGTATAAATAAGTTCTCATCATTCAACATTTACCAAAAACTAAGCATAAAAGATTTTTCAAAGACAAGGCTAAATCCAAGAGTGATAACACTGTAAAAATATAGTGATACAACCCCCAAATGAATGTCTACTAACGTGTGTGTCAGAACCTGGTGTCACAAGCTACGGGCAACTAGTAGAATATACACAAAAGAATAACATACTATCCTACTTTCTGAATCAGGATAGACAGAAACAAAAATACAGAGAAAGACTTCTTCGGATGCGGATCGGCATGAAGGAGAAGCAGCTTATCGTAGAAGTCTCAAGGGTGCTCACTGATGCGCACCAGAGTAGTGTCCAGATCCACCTACCTCAAATCCTATACATTTAAGTACAAAAGCATAGCATGATTACATAAACAATATGTACCTAGTAAGTTTCCTGCCTGATCTCGAAGAAGTAGAGACGAGAAGTCGACTTGATACTTACTAAGGTCAAGAAATAATGAGAATCATTTAAACAAGCAAGTATAACTCAAGTCGTAAAACTTCCAAATTTGAATTAGAAATTCTTCTGTTAAGCTTTCATAGAGTATGTCCATTCATATTTAAATATTTAAGCAAGCCTGAAATTTTTAGCCGCAAGTAGAAGCTAGATAACTCAGACACAAATAACCACCGAAGAACGTACGGCCCGATCCAACAGAAAAGTAAATGTGCACTGCCGAGGGTCAAACGACTCGAACCATAGATGCATCTATTACCCCGTTTGCAAATTATACGTGCGACACGATAAAAATATAAATAACAATCACCCTGCTCACGAATCATCCTACACAAATAACCACCGAGGAACGTACGGCCCGATCCAAAAGAAAAGTAAATGTGCACTGCCGAGGGTCGAACGACTCGAACCATAGATGCATCTATTACCCCGTTCGCGAATTATACGTGCGACACGGTAAAAATATAAATAACAATCACCCTGCTCGCGAATCATCCATGCGACGCAAGTACACATAATAATACATATTTTTCCAAGTACGAGTCAATTCTCTTTTTAATAATTCCAGAATAAATGAAATTGAATCCTTTTAGGATTTTAGTGTCCAACTCGTTAGGGCCTAAGCAATTCAACAGCCAAAAAGATTACAGATATTTCACATATAACATGCTTTAGGATCCTAGACTACCCGGACTGTCATATAGTCGCTACGCACGGACTCTCGTCGCTTGATACGTACGTAGCCCCCGCATATAAGCAATTTGGTTATTTATAATACCAATGGGGATATTTCCCTCTTATAAGGTTAGAAAGGAGACTCACCTTGCTCCAGAGTGAACTTCCAAGTTCCAAGAACGAGACCAAGTCTTTAATTCAAAGCCGAGCAATCCCAAACTAATCAAACGAAGTAAGAACTAGTAAATAAATGCTTACAAAAATCAAATTCTAACCATTTAGGCAATTTTCTAACCATTAACACAAGTTTCCTAAATTCTTACCCCGGGCCCACGTGCCCGGGTTTCAAGATTTTTCGAAGGAAGTTGTTCTCTATCGCCTAAGGATCACAAATATATGATTTCTAGTTCATTACATGGCAAATTACGTGATAAAATCTTAGTTTTTTTTTATTAAACCCTAGGTCTAGCTCTAATCCCTTGATTTTACCTACTTTTTAGTGTTAACTCTACCTAATGTTTATGTATGTGAACTAAATGTGAGTGGGGATTACTTACCTTGCAATGTTATGTTGAACCCTCCTCTTTGGAATCACCAAAATCGCCTAAGTATTGAGAGAAATGTGAAAGAAATAAGCTTGAGCTCGTACTAAATGAACCCTTCTGTCCCCAGCTATTTTTGCATCTGCGGAAGTATTTTCGCTTCTGCGGAATCCACTTCTACGGAAATTGGCCACTTCTGTGACTTTTGGAAATTGGGGCTGGACCGCTTCTGCGGTTTCCCCAGGCCTGCCCCTTCTCTGCTTCTGCGATCAAATGACTGCATCTGCGATCCCACTTCTATGGTCCAAGAACCGCAGATGCGGTTATGATAGAAGCAGCAAGCTTCAGTCATTTTCAAATTTTCTAACTTCACTCAAACCTCGCTCGATTGACGCTCGGGGCTCCCGTGCCCCTTCCGAACATACCGACAACTCTGATGTAATGACCCGATCGATTGTTTCGAGCCCCAATGCATCATTCAGTAGTCTAAGGCCATGAGCAGCTTCATTTCAGGTATTGTGACTTGATCGCATGGTCGGAAATTTAAATTGAGGAAGATCGGAGTTAAATTTAAATGAAAATTCTCATTTGAGAAGCTTAAAGTTGAAAGAATGAACTAGGATTGGATTTTTGTGTAAACAACCTCGGAATCAGGATCTGAAGGTTTCAGCAGGTTCGTATGATGATTTCAGACTTGGGCGTATGCCCGGATTGGGTTTCGGATAACCCGGGAGCGTTTTGGCGCCTATTGTGGAAGTTAGCATTTTAGAAGGAATTTCTTAAGTTTGGCTTGAAGTGCATTTTAGTGTTATCGATGTCTGTTTGGGATTCCGAGTTTGGGAATAGCTCCGTATGGTGATTCTGGAGTTGGGAGCGCAATCGGAAGTAAATTCGGAGGTCCGTAGGTCATTTTGAATCCATTTGGCTAAAGATAGAAATTTGAAGGTTTTTGAGAAGTTTGACCGGAGGTTAACTTTTTGATATCGGGTTCGGAATCCAATTCCGAAAGTTGGAGTAGGTCCGTAATATCAAATATGATTTGTGTGCAAAATTTGAGGTCAATCGGACGTGGTTTGATAGGGTTAAACATCAGAAGTAGAAGTGTGAAATTCTAAAGTTCATAAAGATTGAATCGGGGTGTAATTCATGGTTTTAGCGTTATTTGATGTGATTTGAGGCTTCGAGCAAGTCCGTAATGTTTTATGGGATTGGTTGGGGTCCCGGCGGCCTCGGGTAGATTCCGGGTGGTTAACAGATTGAAAAGTGGATTTTTGGGAAGGCTGGTGTTGCTGGTCGCTGGTATTTCTGCTTCTGCGGAAATGGGACTGCAGAAGCGGCCCCGCAGAAGTGAGGAAGTAATCGCAATAGCAGTTGGGAGTGAGGTGAGCTGGGACCGCAGAAGCGGTCAGGAAATTGCAGAAGCGGTTCAGCTTAAGCGGAAATTAGACCGCATGCATCTATAGGCGCGCTGTCAACCCTCCGCAAGTGCACATTTATTTCTATTGGATCGCGCTTTCGCCTCGGTATGACTTGCGCATGCTTGTATTGCTGCCTGGACTTATTTAAGTTGTTGCATGCCTCACTACGGCTCGAGATCATTGTGTTAATAATGAAAAGAAATCTTGGAATTTTCCTATTAAATAATTACGTGTTTACTTGTTTCCTCTATCTAGATTAACATCATGTCTAAAAATATAAATCCACTGTTTAATCTGTATATTAAGGATAAATAATCATTGGACTATTAGAGAGTGTCAGAGTTGTCCATCTCGTCTCTACTCCTTCGGGATTAGGCAGGATACTCACTGAGTACACGTTGATTATGTACTAATAATACACTTCTGTGCATTTTTGTTGCACAGGAATATACCTCTAGCAGCCTATTGGGCGTAGCAGCATGGATGATGCTGGGACTAGGTGAACTGCATCATTTAAGGCGATCGCAGCTAGGGTAGTACCTTCCAGTGTACTGTATTTACTTTTCGTCCACTGTATTCCTGAAGGATGTTGTATTTTATTTCTCTTATCAGTAGTTGTTCATGTACTCATGACATCGGGTTTCTGGGATGGTTTATAGCGGATTTGTACTAATTTTTATTATTTAAATTTAAATTCAAGTAGTGAACTTTTATTTATAAAAATGGAAGGAAAAACCTTAGATTTTCAAAGGAATTAAAAGAGGAATTAATTGATAAGTTAGTTGGCTGGCCTGACAGAGGTGTCCGGCGCCATCGCGACCCTTAATGGATTTTGGGTCGTGACAACATGGTATCAGAGCACTAGGTTCCCGTCGGTCTCACGATCCATGAGCAAGTCTAGTAGAGTCTCGCGGATCGGTACTGAGACGTCTTTACTTATCCTCGGGAGGCTGCAGGACTGTTAGGAGTACTTCCCTTCTTGATTTCCTTATCGTGCGGTTCAATAACTTTGAGGCTTATGCCTTTGATTCCTTCCCACTCAATCTTACGCGATGCGAGCGCTTGTCATAAATCAAAAATTGAAGGATTGTAATGGCACTATAAATGTGGTGCGGGATGATTTTCCCGTTATAGTTGATTGGACTATTATAGTCGCATTTTGGAGGGGTATTCTATTGTTTCAACTCAGTAACAGAACTTCCAAGAGCCTTGAGGCTAGGCACAGGTTGCCATGATGCTTATGAGCAATTATTCCGCAGTGTTGTGGTGATGGTGGGACGTTTTCCCACATGTCGGACAGTGAATGAATTGAGGGGAGGTTTACTTAGTGTGTAATCAAGGGATTCAGTATTTTATTCCCGGCAGGGGAAAGTCAAACGAACTGAGGATGTTCAGAAGTGGACTGGTGGAAGTAATGAAACGTGGTAATTGCAAGCGTGGTGGAGTTCTCCTCTACATTGGGGTGTTGTTGTCCTAATTGGACGTTCTAAGTTTGTCGGTGATATAATCTGCTACAATCTGCCTTTATTGCAGGATATTATGAAATAATATTGGAGTTACAACTGTCAGATATCGCATGATGTAGTGGTTTAAGATCGAATCAGAATTTCTAATGTTGCCGGCTCGATAAAGATGACGATTGGAAAGGTTTAAAGTTAGTAGCAATGGTGGGTTCAAGTGCCACAAAGATAGATTTTATTTTGGGCAACAATTGAGCAGCGAGGTATGAGGAAGGACATGTGGGAGGTGCCAGGCGGTGTTTAAAATTTCTAGAAGGCCAAGTATGAGAAGCAAGGTCGAGTGACCGATTAAGGAGATGAGTTCCGCCAAAGTGGGAGAGTGGCGGGTGTGCATATGGGCTTGGTAGTAGGAAGACTACGCCCCTTAAAGAGAGTTTGGATCGAATTGGGGATTTTAATGATTGGTGATTGAAGCCTGCGGGTATAATGTGAAGTATGGGCTACTATGCGGCAGAAGATTGATATGGCAGAAAGGAGCTGCTTGAAATGGAGGAGGGTGCAGCATAACCCTGAATTGGAAGGATGTTGCCGCACATTTAATTGATGTCCACGAGGGGCGAATGGACTTGTGCAATTGGAAGGTGAGCTCGGACTCAGGATGGATTATCGGTGTCATAGCGAATGTACCCCGTGCAGCAGCGTTGGAAGATGTCGGGAGGTCATTCCCCTAGGTGGGTTATTCCCCGTGAGCAGATTAGCGATCGCGTGGTTGGCGAAGCTTCTGCAAAGATTTATATTGGTTGTTCAACAAAGAGATCGGTCGGGCGAATGTGGTTAATGATCCAGAATATGAAAGATGGGGATTTACAGGAAGATTCCTGAGAAATTTTGATAACTTATGGCGCGAGGTTAGTCAATAAGAGGTAAAAACGGTTCTTGCGAACTCAAAAATAGTGTAATGATAGCTTCAAGCTAAGTGGGAGAGTCCCACCGCTTATGATTTGGGTTGCATGGTTATCTACTTGCTAGGTTTCCAGTTATTAATATCTTGATGGGTTATCTCAGCTACGGAAAAAGACCATAAGTGGTGAATAGAGTAGATGAATTGTAGAATGCATGGTATGGTTAGCCTTATGGGCTCATGTTCGAACTTGGGAAAAGATTCAAGATTTATGCCTTATATAGAAGCGGGTTAAAAGGGGAGTGACTCTGCAAGGTGCTTCATTGAGAGGGTATTAATGTGCTAGAAGATTCAGGGAGCTGATTATATTCGGGATCAAGTCCGAGCGGGTGGCTCTCAGAAACGGTCCTAGTGAATTCAAGAGGTAAAGTGTGGTGCGTAATGATGTCGAGCTTATAGGTACAATTAAGAATCAAGCTTTGTAGCAGTTTATTAGAAGAGGCACAGAATGTTCAGGGCTGTTTGGCTTGTGATGTAACATTTGGGTGTTACGAAATAGTTCGTGGGAATTGAGACAGCATGGTCTCGTGATTCAAGGTCACTCGGGGTGTAGGTGGAGTATGTTATGTGTCGAATGGATTTAGTCTTATTTTAAGGCAAGCAAGGAGGAATTAGAAGAAGGTAAATTGATTAGCCATAGTTGAATTGGCATATTGGGGCCAGTGATCAGTTCGGTCCGCGAGATCAAGTTATGTGTATGATTTGTGGAGGTACGTGTGAGGCCTGTCAGCCGCCGTAATTGATGTTACTCAGAAGCATTCTTCTGTTATGTCTTGTTAAGTGGAAGCGAATTTCGGAAGGGATATGGTGGCTTGGACCACTACTTGAAGATTTGCACATTCTACGGTTATGGAAAATTACCTGTGTATTAGTATGATTCTCCTGAAGTGAGTTAAGTGAAAAGTTCGTATATACTGAAGTGTTAAAATATTAATGATTTTGGAGTTATGATAAAAAATCGTGTTCTATCGTATGTTGACACGTTGGGTGCAGTGAGTAGCATGAAAATACGAAGTGAGGATCAAGATTGCAGTTCAGTGATGACAAAGATGTCACGGGCTCGGATGAGCGAGGAAAGGGTTGAATGATTAGAGTAAATTGGAATTTTCCTCAGCTTCACCTGAGATCAATGTGTTGTGGAAGAGGTATTGCATCCTGGTTAAGGATTCTAGATCGCTTTTCAGCGTTAGTGCGTCCGATAGTTTAGATGTGCGGACTCGTTATTTATTTTGGAAGATTGTGGGAGCGTGTCCCACGGGAAGATTGTATAAGTGTGACATGTAGTCACTTGGTTTGGCTAAAGATTTAAACCAAGTATGAGGATTTTGGTAATATCATTAATTGGAGAATTTATGCCCGGGGGGCACTTTGTATATTGAGTTATGAACTGAGGAGGTTGCTCCGGTTATGGTGGTTATTCTTACGTGATATGAGGCAAAAGGGGGTTACTACGGACATTTGAAAGGTCATTGGCCAAGTTGGTGCAATCAGAAATCGGCTTGAGGATGGTGGATTGATTTATTTGAGAACAGGGCTTTATATCAAACCAGTGCTGTTCATTTCAGCGATCGTTCCCTATAGAGGAACAGTCGAGGTGTTATTTTGTCCTTATCTATTCCAGATAATGATGTATTGCGCCGTATGAGTTGTGAGACGGCTTAGTAAATTCTTATGTGTTGAGGTTCCGCGTTGCGATGATGTTATGTGAGCAGGATGGCTCTTGAGATTTAGATCTTGTATCGCACCTCAGTTGTGCTTGAGTTTTGTAGCCTATGGCGCTATGTGTTTCCTCAGGGATGGTATTATGCACTTAGTGTGCTTATGATCGAAATTTGATATTTTTATCGCAATGAGCAGATTTAGCTCGAAGTGCAATCTCCTTATGTGAGATCTATGTGTGGATCGGGTGGCACACCGCCATGGGTGTGTTATTTGGATCGGGTTGCGTGCCGTAATAGTGTGATGTCGAATCTGGTTTTTCTATATGCTGTTTTTGTGTGTTTCTCTTCTTATCTTCTAAGAAAAGTCCGTATTAGTGTGGGGGTTAGGTAATTCCTTCTAGAGTTCGATTTCCTGTTTGTGTTGTGTTCGGATTGGTGGCCTATTGGCACATTGTGGCATCATATGAGACTTGTGGTCGCATTCGGAGTGGCTTATTGCCTGAGCAATTC
>MU720118.1:0-13237 GCA_026770625.1 Nicotiana glauca | reverse complement strand
TGCTGACTTGGTCAGCCTATCAACAATGACCCAAATAGCATCAAACTTCTTCCGGGTCATCGGAAGTCCAGTAACGAAGTCCATGGCAATCCGCTCCCACTTCCAATCGGGAAGCTCAATCCTTTGAAACACACCACTAGGCCTCTGATGCTCATACTTGACCTGCTGACAATTCAAACACCGAGCCACATATGCAACAATGTCCTTCTTCATCCTATGCCACCAATAATGCTGCCGCAAGTCCTGATACATCTTCGCGGCACCCGGCTGAATAGAATACCAAGAACTATGGGCCTCCGCTAAGATCAACTCTTGAATCCCATCGACATTGGGAACACATACTCGCCCCTGCAACCTCAAAATACCATCTGCATCCAAAGTCACCCTCGTGGCATGTCCACGCTGCACGGTGTCTTTCAGGACACATAAATGAGGATCATCAAACTGCCGATCACGGATACGTTTCAATAACNCCAGGTATATTACTATGCTCAAGTAGTGCTGAAGTTGTATTCATACGAAGGAAATCATTTGAAGTTTATGTGATGAAATATATATGTGTGTTCGAATTCTACGTTACTGTTCTTTTAGTTCATTAAGCCTTAATATTGATTGTTAATTGATTCATTTGATATTTACTTCAATTGTAATATGTAAATTTTGGACTGTATAATTAGGACTTTCATATGAATTTGAATTGTTTCGTAAGCATCGAAATTAGTGAGTTAATAATATCAGAAATTGTCTGTTGATTTTGTTCAAATTGCGTTATAATTTCCAATAGTANCATCTCCGCTGCCTCAAGTTCAACTCTTTCTGCTTGAACAAGTATTGCAGACTCTTATGATCAGTGTACACCTCACACGTCACACCAAATAACTAATGCCACCAAATCTTCAACGCATGAACAATGGCTGCCAACTCTAGATCATGGACTGGGTAGTTCTTCTCGTGAATCTTCAACTGCCTCAAAGCATAAGCAATGACCCTGCCATCCTGTATCAAAACTGCGCCAAGCCCAATATGGGAAGCATCACAATAAACTGTATAAGGTCCTGAACTTGTGGGCAAAACCAATATCGGTGCCGTAGTCAGAGCTGTCTTGAGCTTTTGAAAGCTCTCCTCGCACTTGTCTAACCACCTGAACTGAGCACCCTTCTGGGTCAACCTGGTCATCGGGGCTGCTATAAATGAAAACCCCTCCACGAACCGATAATAATATCCTGCTAATACCAAGAAACTCCGAATCTCAGTAGCTGACGCTGGTCGAGGCCAGTTCTTGACTGCCTCAATCTTCTTCGGGTCCACCTGAATACCCTCTGCTGAAACAACGTGACCCAGGAATGCGACAGAACTCTACCAAAACTCGCACTTCAAGAAATTGGCATACAACTGACTATCATTCAGAGTCTGAAGAACCACTTTGAGGTGATGCTCATGCTCCTCCTGACTGTGGGAGTATACAAGAATATCATCAATGAAGACTATCACGAACAAGTCTAAATAAGGCCTGAACACTCGGTTCATCAACTCCATAAATGTTGCCAGGGCATTGGTCAACCCAAATGACATGACCAAAAACTAATAATGCCCATATCGAGTGCGAAAAGTTGTCTTAGGGACATCAGATGCCCTAATCCTCAGCTGATGGTAGCCAGACCTCAAGTCGATCTTCGAGAACACCCTAGCACCCTAAAGCTGGTCGAATAAATTGTCAATCCTCGGCAGTGGATACTTGTTCTTTATCGTCACCTTGTTCAACTGCCGGTAATCAATGCACATCCTCATCGACCCATCTTTTTTCTTCACAAATAACACCGGTGCACCCCAAGGCAATACACTGGGTCTAATGAAACCCTTATCAAGCAAGTCCTGAAGCTGCTCCTTTAACTCTTTCAACTCTGGCAGGGCCATGCGATACGGCGAAATGGAAATGGGTTGCGTGCCTGGAGCCAGATCAATACAAAAATCGATATCCCTATCGGGCGGCATACCCGGCAGGTCTGAAGGGAAAACCTCTTGGAACTCCCGAACAATAGGAACTGAGTCAATAGAAGGAACCTCTGAGCTGGAATCACGAACATATGCCAAATAAGCTAAACACCCCTTCTCGACCATGCATCGAGCCTTAACATATGAAATAACACTACGGATGGCATATCCTGGGGTCCCTCTCCACTCCAAATTGGGGCAAGTCCGGTAAAGATAAGGTCACGATCTTGGCGTGACAATCCAAGATCGCATGATACAGGGACAACCAATCCATCCCCAATATAATATCAAAATCAACCATGTCTAGAAGAATTAGATCAACACGGGTTTCAAGACCCTCAAATACTACTATATAGGAGCGATGAACTCTGTCGACCACTATAGAATTGCCCACTGGCATGGATACAAATACAGGAATACCCAAGGCATCACTAGGAATAGCCATGTAGGGAGCAAAATAAGACGAGACATATGAATACGTGGACCCAGGGTAAAATAGCACTGAAACATCCCTGTCACAAACCAGAATAGTACCTGTAATCACAACATCTGATGACTTGGCCTCTGGCCTGGCTGGCAAAGCATAACAACGGGGCTGGGCCCCTCCTCCCTAAATAGTATCTCTAGGACGATCAACTACTGGCTAACCTCTGCCTCTGCCGGTCCGAGCTGCACCTCTATTGTCACTACCTCCACCTCTATGATCCCTACCCCCGCCTCTAGCTGGCTGGGCGGCCTGGGGATCACCTGCTGCCTGAATCAAGGGGCGAGGGCCCTGCTGCTGAGAGCTGTCAGATGCTCGAGGGCAATACCTGGCAATATGTCTCGTGTCGCCACATGTGTAACAATCCCTCGGCTGCTGAGAATAACAGAGTGGTGGTGCGATGATAGGTGCTGTTGGTGAGCTAGAAAGCTGCTGGTCAGAATACTGTGGCTGGGAACCACGTCCACCTATAGTACCATGTGAAACCTGAAGTGTGGACTGAAAGGGCCTCTGAGGGTGGCCTCTACTATATGAATCCCTACCTCCAGATGAGGTACCACTGAACCTACCAGAATGACGAGGCCTCTTGTCTGACCCCTGACTACCTCCTCGCGCAAGTTCCATCTCTATCCCGTGGGCCGCATTGGCCGCATCCTGAAAAGACATATCACTACTGGCCCCCATGGCCATCTGAAGCCGAATCGGCTGGATCAACCCATCAATGAATCTCCGCACCCTCTCCCTCTCAGTGGGAAGTATAATAATAGCATGGCGTGCCAAGTCAATAAACCGAGTCTCATACTGCGTGACTGTCATAGTACCCTGATGAAGACGCTCAAACTGCCTGCGTAGAGCATCTCGCTCAGCCACCGGGAGAAACTTCTCTAAGAATAACTCTACGAACTGATCCCATGTCAAAGCTAGAGACCTTGTTGGTCTAGATAGGCAATAATCTCTCCACCAAGTCTTGGAGGATCCTGCAAGCCGAAAAGTGATGAAGTCAACCCCATTGGTCTCCACAATACCCATAGTCCTGAGAACCTCATGGAAGCTGTATAAGAAGTCCTGGGGGTCCTCTGTAGAAGCACCGATGAAGGTGGTGGTGAAGAGCTTGGTGAACCTGTCAAGCCTCCATAAAGCATCTGCGGACATCGCCGCACCATCGTCGGTCTGAGCTGGAATACCCGATTGGGCTGCCACAGCTGGCTGAACCGCTGGAACCTGAGAATGAGGAGCTACCTGCTCCGGAGTATGCGTAGCAGGAGTCTAAACCCTCCTCCAGCCTGAGAAGTGGCCGGTGCTACTGGCAGCAAACCCGCTCTAGTGACATTGTCCATAAAGCCTGCCAGTCGGACTAGAGCATCCTGAAGATCCGGGGTGAACATAACCCCTCCTGGGACCTGAGCTATGCCCACTGGAGCTGCTGGGACTGGAACCTCCTCATCATAATCAATATGAGGCTCCACCTCTGGAACTGCTGCCTGGAGCTGAGCTCTGCCCCTACCACGGCCTTTGGCATGGCCTCGGCCTCTGCCCCTTGCGGAAGCTGCTGCTGGGGGCTCGGGCTGCTCTGCGGTAGAAGAAGACACACGTGTTCTCGCCATCTGCGAAAGAACAGAGTAGAAGGAAAATCAGTATTTGAGAAATAGATTCGCACGACAAGGAAGAACAAAAGTGAAACGTTTCCTAACTTCGTAGCCTCTGGGGGATAAATACAGACGTCATCGTACCGATCCCTCAGACTCTACCGAGCTTGTCCGTGAGTTGTGAGACCTAAGTAACCTAGGGCTCTGATACCAACTTGTCACGACCCGGATTTCCCACCATCGGGAGTCGTGATGGCGCCTATTATCAGAGCTAGGCAAGCCATTCCATACAACATTTCTACTGTTTTCTTTTAAACAATTATAATAAATTGAAATGATGATCAAAATGAAGAAGACTTATAAATACTCAAATAACTGCAAACGGAAAAAGAAATATGGAAGCTTTCAAGATTCACTTCTACCCAGTATTTGGTGTCACTACTCACGGACTACTACAGAATACTACAAATCAAATAAGTCTGGAGAAGAAATACATAGTGTTTGCCTGATACAAGATGAACAAACAAAGTAAAGAAAGGGACTTCAGCATGCGAACGCCAGCTAGGCTACCTCAAGAGTCCCTGGACTGCAGATAGCTCCCAGAGAAAATACTACCGCTGCGGTCCGTAAGCTGCGTCCTGATCTGTGCACAAAAAGGCACAGAGTGTAACATCAGCACAACCGACCCCATGTGGTAAGTGCCTGGCCTAACCCCGGTGAGGTAGTGACGAGGCTAGACAGGACCTACCAAAATCAACCTGTGCAGATATGTATATATATGTACAATAAAGGAAATAACAACAAGGAAATACTGGTAACAAAGGGGGGAAAGGACATGCTCGAGGAGATACAGTAAAGAACAAGTCAACAAATATAACAATGTAACCATCTCAATACTATAGCTCATGTAAATATATAAGTCTAAGTAGACGGCGCGCCACACGATCCCATTTATCAGTGCATAAGTGGTCGGCGTGTCACACGATCCCATATTATAATTCATAAGTGGTCGTCATGCCACATGATCCTATATTATAATTCATAAGTGGTCGGCGTGCCATATGATCCCATATTATAATTCATAAGTGGTCGGCGTGCCACACGATCCCATATTATAATTTATAAGTGGTCGGCATGCCACACGATCCCATATTATAATTCATAAGTGGTCGGTGTGCCACACGATCCCATATTATAATCAATAACACTAATAATCCTTCCAAAGGAGGTCCCATTAGGGAAAAACATCAAAACAACAGTTAAACCCGGCAAGGGTACAACTAACAGCCCAACTATCCCGGCAAGGGAGAATTCAATTGTAACAGTCTACTCATCCCGGCAAGGGAATCATTGCTTCACAAACTCCTTTAGTTCATTTCGTTCTTATCCAACACTTTACATGGAAGTTATCAATTTAACAATACAGTTGTGTTATATCTTTCGAATTAAAAGCATTTACGACTCACGGTCATGCTAGACACCGGTGTATAGATACTCGTCACCATGCCTATACACCGTACTCGATAATTTAGCAAATAGCAATCAAAACAATCTAATCATGTTTCCTCAAGCCAAAGTTAGATCAAACACTTACCTCAAATGCTCCAAAAGTCCACTCAAGCCTCTAGAATAGCTTTACCCCTCGAATTCACCACCAAACCGCTCGAATCTAGTCACAAATTACTTGAATGTATCAACAAATGCTAATTGAATCAATTTGAATGCATGAAAATGAATATTCCAAAGTTTTACTCAAAAATTTCCAAAACGCCCCCGGGCCCACGTGGTCAAAACCCGAGGTTCGAACCAAAACCCGGTTACCCATGCCCCCATGATTCCAATTACATGATTAGTTTTGTAATCGGACCCCAAATTGAGGTCCAACTTCCCAATTTTTGAAAACCCTAATCCTTAACCAAACCCCCAATTCCCTTTTATGAAAATCCTTGATTGGAGTTGAAATCATGTTACAAGATGTTAAGGAGTGAAGAAAATAAGTTAGAAATCACTTACCAATCGTTTTGAAGAAGAATAATTGTTTGGAAAATCGCCTCTTATGTTTTGGGTTTTGAAAAAGTGTAAAATAGCTGAAAATCTCGGATTTATATACTTTACTGAAGGGTGGCGCAGACCGCACAAAAATGCCACGCGGTCGCACCAAAAAAGGGAATAAAATTGGTTCTTTGAACCTACCTAGCGCGGACCGCACTGTTTTGGTGCGCGGCCGCGCCGGTGGGCCTGCACCTAGCCTCTCTGAACCTAGCCACGCGGACCGCACAGAAATGCGCCACGACCGAGTGGCTTCCAGTGCGGACCGCACTGATTTGGTGCATGGCCGCGCTGGTTAAACTTAAACCAATGACTTTTCTGACCCTGTCCACGCGGACCGCACAGAAATGCACCACGGCCGCATGGGACCTGCTACACTGCCACACCTGATCTTTTAAGCCTAAGGCCTCCCGGGACCTACTCAAAACTCACCCGAGCCCTCGGGGCCCAAAACCAAACATACACATAACTCCAACAACATCCTACGAACTTACTCACGTGATCAAATCGCCAAAATAACATCATTTACATAGAATCGAGCCTCAAAACTCATGATTTTCATTTCAAAGTTCTTTAACTTTCTAACTTGGAACCCATAGTCCGAAACAAGTCATACGACGTCTGATTTCAACCAAATTTCACAGAAAGCGCTTAACACATATTTAAGACCTATACCGAGCATCGGAACCAAAATACGAGCCCGATACCTATATTTTCTAGCTCATTTTCATTTCTATTTTTCCTTAATAATTTCAGAAAACAATTTAATAGAAATTTTTTTTACCGGGGTTCTGGACCTCGGATTTCGACTTCGGGCACATGCCCGAGTCCCATATTTTTCTACGGACCTACCGGGACCGTCACATCACCGGTCCGGGTCCGTTTACCCAAAATGTTGACCAAGGTCAACTATATCAATATTAATATCATAATTCTTCAAATTTTTCATAGAATTCATATATTTTAACATAAAAACTTTCCGGCTTCGTGTCCGGACTGCGCATGCAAACCGGGGTAACCACCAGCAAGGTTTCTAAGGCCTCAGAAGGATGGAGAAAGGGAGAAATACAGTGATGACCCCTTTGGGTCGTCACAAAGCCTAAGTCCCGTTTTTAAAAGATGATTCTGCCCATGGGTCCTTATATGCGATCGCGACCATGACCTCGTGATCGCAATGGCTAAACTAGAGGAGCCTAGAAAAAGGCTCTACGCGATTGCGAGAAGACCTATGCGAACGTGAAGCACTGGGTCACCAACTCTTCATGAACGCTAGGCCCAGAATGAGAACGTGTAAGGCAACCGGGTTGCCCAGGCCCAGGCTTCTATGAAAATGCGGCCTTCTCAATACGAACACGAAGGACAAAGGGTCCAGGCCCCTAATAACACGACCTTGCTTATGCGAATGCAAATGGCAAAAATGCCAGTCCCCCAAATCCTTCATCGCAAACGCTAGATTCCATCCGCGTTCGCGAAGAAGGAGACCAGAAGCATAAATTTGGTGTTTTCCAACTTAGCTCTGGGTGGTCCGAAACGCACCCGAGCCCCTCGGGACCCCATCTAACCACAGTAAGTATGTAACGGGACCCCATCTAACCACAGTAAGTATGTAATCACAATACAGACCCGCTCGAACTCTCAAAACGCATAAAAAAATAACGAAACTAAAAATCATACCCCAAAACCAAATTGAATCAAACTTTTAACTTCAAGTTTTCTAATCACTCCGAACGCGCCGAATCATACTTAGACTACTCGGAATGACACCAAATTTTCCGTGCAAGTGTTAAATGATATTACAGAACTATTCCCGGTCTCAAAATTTTGTTTGGACCTCGATACCAAAACCCGCTCTAAACTAAATTTAAAGAACTTCTAAAACCTTCAAGAACCAACTTCCACTATTAGGCACTGAAATGCTCCCAGGTCATCCAAAACCCGATCTGAATATATGCCCAAGTCCAAAATTATCATATGTACCTATTGGAACCTTCAAATCCCAATTTCGAGATCGTTTACTAAAAATGTTGACTGAAGTCAAACTTGCCTTTTAAGCCAACCTTAAGGAACCAAGTGTTCCGATTTCAACCCGAACCCTTCCAAATCCCGAACTAACCATCTCCATAAGTCATAAATCAGTAAAAGCAAGTACGGGAAGTCTTATTTAGGGAAACATGATTCTAGAAAGTAAAATGACCGTTCGGATCGTTACATTGAACTTGAAAATACCCCTAACACTATTTTGTGACAATCTCAGCGCTCTTTACATGACTACAAATCCAGTCATGCATGCTAGGAGTATGCATGTAGAACTTTATTATCATTTTGTGAGAGAAAAGGTGGCACAAGGGCAACTTGTTACTTACTTTGTGCGATTCAAAGATCAGCTAGCTGACATCCATACGAAGGCCCTTCCTAAGGATCAATACACTACTTTTCGAGGCAAGATAGGAATAGTGAGAACACCCCTCACTAGCTTGAGAGTAAGTGTTGAAGATATGGATAAGAGTTAGAAATATATGTTCATATCTAGTTAGTTATTAATTGATATTGATAAAGATACAAAATCTTTATCCAAGATCTTATTGTATTTGAGGTAGAGTAGAACTCAATATATCCTACGAAGAGTATTTTCACGACACCAACCCCGATCATGATGGTGCCCAACACACTGCTAGGCAAGCCCGACCAATTAACAACCATAACCCAATTCATTATGCAGTTCATTATTAGCTAACACAATTAAATTACCAAATCAACATATTGTTGATACTCAATTTTTTTTATATATTTTTATACTCAAAATACTGTCAAAATTAGGATGTATATGCATATATAAACATCCACAAAGATTTTGGTACTTTTCCACATTTTTTAAGGATTTTTAAAACTAATTTATGGCCTATTCTGCATATAAAATCCAATAATTATTCCCAAAACTTATCATTTTGGTGAATAATTTATTTTATTCTCAAATTTATACAAAAATATAATTTACATGATTTTTACATGATTTTAGAAGTCCGTTTGGTATTTTTAAATTAAAACTGCATGAAATTGCAATTTTAGCCTATTTCTCGATTTAATAGCATTTAATCAAAAATTATTCCTAATATTTTTAGATTAGTACTTATGCATTGCTTATTAACTTAGTATTTTAATTGGATTTTTGAACGTCATTTACTATTTTATAAAAATTAAAATTGGGGAAAATTGGCTATTTAAATTGTAGCCCTTTTTAATTTCAATTTTTAGCCCAATTCTAGCCTCAATCTAACCCCCATTTACACTACCGAATTTCAAAAATTACCCGACCCAAAACTAATTAAATAAACCCGACCCACGCACCCCTTAATCTCGACTGTTGATCATTTAGATCAACGGTCCACGTTAACTCCTTCATTTTTTAATCCAATAGCCCCCCTAACCCTAGTCATATCTCTTCAGTAGCTGCCCTTGTATCCCCTTCGTCTCTCAAACGCTCCTGAGCCCCTCTGAAACCCTAGCCCTCTCCGTCAGTCTCCGACCTTATTCCACCGGAAATCATGGCCTCTCAGGCCTTGTGTAATCTATATCTACCCCCACTCACCCTTATCCTCCTTTTGCATGAAGATTCAAGGTCTGACCTTGAAGACCCCGGCTCAGAAGCTCTCCGATTCAAGTTCTATGGCCATTTCTGGCGAGTTCTAGTCCTGTGAGTCCATCTCCGACTCAGGGCCAGCCCGTTCCAGGCCTTTCTTGTTTTTCTAGGGTTTTCTCTGAAACCCTAAGTTCCGAGGTTCTTCATCTTTGTTTCTCTTTAAGATCTGCTTCAGACCTATGTTATTTTCTAAGATTTCAAAGTGTTTTCCACATTTTTGTCGATTTTGTTTTCGAACTGTTCATCTTCTTAAAACTTAGGGTTTCTCCGATTTTCTGTTTTATTTGCTCTACTGTGATTTCTTTTACTTTTACTGTAGTTCCTAAGTATTTCTACTAGGATTTCTATGTATTTTTCTTACCGTGTTGTTTCTAGGGTTTCCGAGCAGCTTCTTTACTGTGTTCTTTGCTTTCATTATGCTTTTCACGAATGTTTATGTTCTTTCTGAGTTCATCTTCGCCTATGCTTTCTTCTTTACATTTGAAATGTGATGAAAACCCTAGATTTTGGGGATTTTCCGAGTTTTGTATGTGATTGTCTGCTGCCTGTCTAATTTCAAAACCCTAACTGTCTAAATTCCTTTCGTGTTTTCGATTTCTTGCTAAGCTCTGCGAGAACTTTTAATTCCATTTATGGCTATGTTCTTCTGCTCTTTGATTACATGACTACTCAGTTTAATTTAGCCTCGCATGTTTAAGTTTGTGCATCTCTTTATAGTCAGACTTCCCCTTTCAAAATAACCTTAATTTTGGGCGGTTGATTTCTTATGAATCTATTTTGATTTTTTCTTTGACTGATTTGGATCTATTTTTCTGACTGAATTCAATACTGAGTTCGAATTCATAACTCCTTGATTTACTATCTATTGATTTTACTCTTACCTTATTTATCTAAACCGAGTATTTTAAATTCCCCATGTATTTACCCTGTATTACCCAATGTGTTCCTGATCTTCTTTCCTTAAATAAACTCTGCTCTTTTATTACTCTAGTTCGACTCCTTAATTAAAGGAAGTCCTTCCCCCTGATTGATTCTGATTGGTATTGAATTATATTTTTGCCGTACTTACCACATGTTTTCAAAACTATAAAAAAACCCACCCCTTTTACTTCACACGCACACGAACAATTACAAGTTCACACTGACTAAACTCTTTCTGCTCTTCTTTACTCTTCTCTGCTACTTGTTCTGTTGCTTGGGTTTAGCCGGCTAAAAACCAAGGCTAAACTATAGGATTCTATCTGCCCTACTTGCTTTACTGTTTGAGTTTGCAACTGGTATGTCCATGATTTAAATACCATCTCCAAACTACGTGTTTATTTACCCTTTTCATATGCCTGTTTATGTTCGACTTTCTTACATTATGCAGTTAAACTTCAGCATGTTACATCCCTACCCCATATTCCTATGTCTTTGATTCTGTTATGCTTGTATTAGTACTTTCCTGTACATCCCTTTCCCAAAGTCCCCGTGGCTTAATTCTGTTTGTTGGTACAAATGCTTCCATATCAATCCCTTTCCCCTTTGTGTGTGAGTATTGTTTTGGACTAGGTTGGCACTCTATTGCCATCCCTAGTTTAGAACCAGGTTGCCCTAAACCCATACTCTAATCAGTCCCATTCCCTTAACCCCTGTTATGTGTTGAGCTTGACTCAAGTCTGGTGGTGTCCTAATCACCATTCAGGCCTAAGTCTGACTTTCTCAAGTCTGCTCTTATTTGTTCAAGCCATGTAAAGGGTCGGGGTGTGCCAGTCCCACTCATGACTGGGTATGACCATCCTTTGCTTTGGTCTTCCTCTAATCCCTTCACTTTACACTTATTCTTAGTTCTTTAAGTCCTACCCCCCTGTGGTAAGCCATGCTTAGGGACCCTGGAGCTCCCTCTGAACTTGGATGCCTAAGGGCGAGTAATTCCACACATTGCACTACTCAATTCAATCTCTAGGGTGTAAGCATTGCCTGGGCTTCCTGAAAACCCTTGGAACTTTGAAACACTTTACGAGAAGGCCTTGTAACCTGGAATCCGGAATTGGTGAAACACATGTTATTGGATCTCGAGATTGAATTAGGCTGCTCGATTCTAGCTGTAGGCTGTGATGTATTTTCTGTTATTTACTCTATTTTCAGTAATAATCTTGTAAAAAGAAACTCGGGGAACTATTAGTAAAGAGTGTGGGAGGAGTTTACTTTATTGCATGTAATTAAGGTTAGATGCCATGCCTATAGGATTTAATGTTATAACTTAGTCACTTAGGTGCCATGCCTATAGGGTTAATATTTCTTAACTCAATCATTAGAAATCCTGCCTATAGGACCTAATAATCAAACAATTAGTTGCATATAGAAATCATGCTTATAGGAAATGCATAAATGCTAGGCAAACTGTAGGATAATCAAATACTCATTTCGTACCAGTTTAATAACAGTAACAAGTANTCAAGGTATAGATATCCTGCCTATAGGTTTTCAAACTCGCTTAAATCTGTGTAAGCAATAACCCGGCAATTAGCTTCAAGCGTTTTCAACAAAACTCGTCCAAACTTGTTTATTTCAAAAACTCTTACCAGTTTGCAATGCTCTTAAAATTTTCTAAACTTGCATCTTCTTTCCCGAAACAGTTTTCAACTTTCTGCTTGAATTTTATTCATCTCATGAAGCTACTATTTAACAACAGTCTTTAACTCGTTCTTACTTTCAAAGTCTTTTCATTTTCGGAACTCTCCTTTACAACTCTACTGTATTTCACTTAAACAATTCTGCTGATTTTCAAAGCCATCTCTGAACTTGTGAAATTTTCAATTTGCTGTTTTAAACTCTCCTGCATTAGGTTCTTAATCAATAACCCGTTTAAAATATATCAGTTCTAACAATTGGATCCAGGTTGCCTAATGCAGAATTTTTATCCAACTCCATGTGTTAAATTAGTCCGCCAGCCGTTTAATTTTAAAGACCAAATCAGTATGTGCAAGACATGCTAAACTAAGTGCTAGCTGATTTACGGGGTTTTCTGCGAGCCATGCATGTTTGTTAATCCCCTCTACTTGTTATGTGTTTTGTTTGTTGCCACTAGTATTTTATCCTTTTGAACCCCATATATGCCTCTACTCCTTTCCTTTCCCTTTTAGGATTAGAAGTCCTGAATACCTCGGGATTGATAGGTCGGGGCAGGTACTAGCATGCAATAAGTAAACGAAACCAATCGCGCTTAAATACCTTAACGAGTGGGAAGGGTAAAATATGGAGATGATGATAATGGTGCGCTAATATATCGTGCGGAAATGACTTGCTGGATATTTAACCAATCCATATTATATTTAAACCTAGGACCCTCTCCATTTATTCATATGGTATGATGTTTTTTTTAGAAATTTTACGTTTTCTTTCCAAAAAGCATTTACATATTTTCTCTCTTTCCTTTCAAATCTTTCAACTTATTTGTATTCCCTATGTGCACACATTATTTGTTTACTCCTACTCTTCTTAAAGTCA
>MU720112.1:18661-29267 GCA_026770625.1 Nicotiana glauca | reverse complement strand
TTGCGTATGTGACTAAAGACAGTGTTTCATTAGAAAAGATCAAGACTTGTGGTATTTTGTGTTAACTACGGGATCTTAAGTATCAGTATTAGGAAAGTAGTGGTAACGAATTCCGATTTGCAGGAAGTGCTTCAAAACAAAGTATTCTGGAATGCGGTAATTCTGGAAGACATTTAAGAAAATATTCAGTGGCCTACAAGTCTTAGACAGTGTGGTCTTATGTTTGAATCTCCTGTGTTGAGCCGGAATTGAGGCATTGTAATGCTACAACAAGTGAGGATATCGAATTAATGATGAATCAGAAAGGAAATTGGATAAATGGAATAACTTGATAGTAAACCGAATCGGTATGGTGAGGATATGATTAATTCTTTTTATGTGTTCGAGGTGATGAGTCATGCAGGTATTGTGCAGCAAAGCTCTTGAGTGCTGGTAGTTTGCTCAGCTTGGTTTAGATAAAAGGATTCAGTCCTGGTAGTTTAGTTTGTACAACTAGGGTTGGCAGAGATGTTCTTGTTGGGTTTTACCGTGGGTTGAGGATGAGTATATTTGTATGGGTATACGAAGCATGGAGTGTGTAATGATTTTCTTCTAAATGGAATCAATGAAAGTTCTTGACTAGTTGAATGCGTCGATGTATGCGGCGCGGAAGGGAGATAAAAGTTATTATGTTATCCAAATGTGGTTTGGTAGATATAATATATTGTGGAGCATTGGGATTTGTGTGTGTAAGGCTCGGTTCATTTCGGAATGGAAAGTCATTAAATTCTTAAGCAGCACGGGCAGCTGCAGGTGAGTAAAGGATCGATCTTCAGATGATTTAGGAAATGTGTTGCTAATCATAGTGATTTGACGGGGGTATATGTTTAAAAAAAAAGGGCAATGTGATTAAGTTGATAGCACTTCGGTAGTATTGCGGCATTTTCTTGATAGATTGACTGTTGATAATTGAGTCGTTGGTAGCTCAGGGAAATTTTAGAATATTTCTCGTGGAATGAATGGTTACTTGATATGTGATGTGTATGCATACGGTGGAATTTGGGAGCAGGTATAGTGATTCATGAGTTATATGGAGTTGAAGACTGGGAGTTCTCAGATATAGCCTATGCAATGGTTATAGATCGTGTGTATATCGGCACCGTTTAGCGGTTATTGGGAATTGGAGGTCCGAGTGGATCTTTCATTGCTTGGTATGTTAGATTTTGAATATGTTATCGGTGGGTAGACTGGTTGTCTCTGTGTTGGGTTATTCTAGTTTATTGTGCTGTGGGCTACGTCGGAAAATGTCACAGGTTGCGTGGCGAGGTGCATCGGACTATGTCCTAGTAGAGTGGCTGGTATTCCAAAGATCAGCGTACGGATTGAAGGGATTGCCTTCTTAACTGGGCCTTTATGGCGGATGTTAGTATAGCGTTTTCTACAGTTGAGTCAATTCCGGTATTGGGGGACTTTCCGAATGCGTTTCTTGTGGCCGGGTATGTCGCCGGATGAGATTGTTGATTTTGGAATTTATTTGGTGCCATACACCATATCGTACGACTCTGGCATGAGTTATATTAGTGGAAGAAGTAGCTTCTGGCTTCTTGGTATTGAGTTCGTTGGCAGGCCAATGTGGCTACGTAATCAGCTCGAGTTAGCTTGGTTAGTCCCGATTTGTATTGTTGAGGGATAGGTTGATTCGATTGTTCTTGAACTGGTTGGTGATTTGGGGAGACCTACGAGTTGATTTTCGGTAGTGTGAGAGGTCAATAATTCATTGGATATGGGCGCATGTAGTGCGGTTCTATTAAGGATTCATAGAGAAAGTCGAGCAGGAAATGTAATTGGGTGTCGCTCGGTAAATGGATAATTCATTATGACCTTTCGAGGTAGATTCATGTGTTCTATTTTATGATGTGAGACGTGGTCTCAACCTTGTGTTTTAATGGTATTGATGAGCTTGAGGTACATGTCTTTTGTTAGAGTCAGTTGTCACGATTGGAGTATGTCCAGACCGTTTCTCACTGGTGCGTGGATTATGCAAGCTGTGGCTCAGTCCTGTGATGAGGTGCCATATCACCAAAGTGGTGCGTTGAATTCGAGATAATTGTTGGAGTCGTTAATGAATGCGAACAGATGTGATTTTTTGACTGACTAGAGAGTTTATATTGAAGTTTGGCCCGAAAATCTGTTGTGGTATTATTCAAGAAGAAAGTGGCTTCGTGTATGGGTGACCTGAGGAATGGATATGTTTATCGTGTGTTTTATTTACCATTGGCAATATATGAAAGTGTTGGAATAAGACTCAAGCTAATAAAGGGTTTTCTATCGGTATTTGGTTATTGCGGACAATTGCTGCGAATAGAGTTTATCGTTTCGAGTGTCTGGATTGTGTGGTATATTATATGATTTCACCTGAGGTTGCAGGTATGGGTTATTACAGCTGGTTCAGGTTTATTCTGTGTAAAAATGTGAGGTTCTGATCTTATGTAAGATTTCAGAAGGTGAAATGTAGTTCTATGGTTTATGGACTAGATGGATTGTGAAATTTCAGCTAAGTTGTGTTGTCGGATCTATATGAGGTAGGGTGACGTGGGATCACCCCGGTTTATATGCACGGTAAAGTTATTCAGCTATTGGTGAACTTCTAAGACAACTCTGGGTCCGCTCGAGGATGAGCATTTGTTTAATTTGGGGAGGATGTGACGACCCGACCCGACCCGTCGTCACGTGAGTTACTACCCCGTTTCCCCCTTATTGTATTTCTTTATGTTTCATTATCGGTACTGGGGGCGTTAGAATTTAATTGGAGTGATTTTATTAAGAAATGAGACACTTAGTCTCTTTGAAGGAAGCTTGTATTGAAAAAATCAACCGGATGTTGACTTATGAGTTAGAGGGTTCGGATGAGAATTCCGATGGTTCGGTTAGCTCTGGAAGATGATTTAAGGCTTAGGAGCGTAATCGGAAGTAATTTTGGATGTCCGGTGAAGGAGTTAGCCTATTTGGCGAAGTTAGTATTTTGGAGATTTCCGGTTGATAGGTGATATTTTGATCCGGGAGTCGGAATGGAATTCCGAGAGTTGCAGTAGCTTCATTAGATGATTTTGGACTTATCTGCAAATTTTGAAGTCATTCAGACATCGTTTAATGGGGTTTTTGATCGAATGTGAGTTTTGGAAGTTTTAGTTAATCTTAGGCTTGAATCCGTCGTGATTTGGTGATTTTTATGTTAACGATAGTATTTTGAGGATTGAAACAAGTTTGAATAACGTTATAAAATGTATTGGTATTTTTGGTTGAGGTCCCGGGGGCCTCGGGGTGAATTCGGGTGGTTGAACGAGAAAATTTGAAGTTTGAAAGTTTGCTGGTTTTGGTTGCAGCAGGTATTTCCGCATCTGCGGAAGAGAAACCGCAGATGCGGCTTCGTGGAAGCGGAAAAATGATCATAGGTGCAAAATAATGAGAGCCCAGCAAGTTCCGTAGAAGCGGAATTTTATCCGCTTAAGCGAGCACGCAGAAGCGGGTAAGCGATCGCAGAAGCGAAAGGGCGATAGCTTGGTAGGTTCCGCAGAAGCGGAACATTTTCCGCAAATACGAGTCCGCAGAAGTGGACTATTAACCGCAGAAGTGGTTTTGGTCGACTTGAAGGAAACCGCAGAAGCGGAAGTCGCATAAGCGACAATTTCACCGTAGAAGCGAAAATGCTGGGTGATTAATGAATCAGTAAGGTTCGAATTTCAGAAGTTAGAAAAAATATTTTGGGACTTCGGGAGAGGCGATATTGGGCGATATTTGAGAGATTTCGAAAGGATTCCATCAGGTATGAACTTGTAGCCCAAAATAATATTGTTATGGTATAAAAACAAGGATTAAACACTGAAAATTCAAGGAATTTAAGGGTAAAAATGGTGGTTAGGGCTTAAAGTCTAAGAGAGCCTAAATTGACGATTTGAGGGGTCAAATGGACTCCGATTCTTGTGTATTTTATATGTACGGACTCGTGGTGAGACGAGGATTCCGGAAATGTGAATTTCATAATTTTTCGAGAAGTGGGCCCGGGGCTCGGGTTTTGCCAATTTCGTATTTTTGAGTATTTTTCGAGTTCTTTCGATTGGGTTATGTCCCATTAGCATATTATGATGTATTACTTATGATTTTGGATATATTGGACGCACGTGGAGGCCGGTTTGAGGAGCAAATGGGACATAACCCCCGAGGGGCTGATTTGTGTGCAGACTTGCACTACTTGATGTTGCTGCCATATGCTTGACTGTTAATAACGAAAGAAAGAGATGTTTTCAAAAGAGGTTTTAAACTGAGCCAGATGTCTTATAAAATATTTTCAAGGAATTACTGTTGTCTAATAAAGGGTTGTACTATATTTTATAGTATGAGGTAGTGCCCTTACGTGGTTTCTTTATTCTCAGCATTATTTACTCTTATTACCACTGAGTTGGAAGTAATCACTTTACTCCCTACACCATGTGTGCAGATTCAGGTATTTTGAGAGCTTAGTTGAGCTCGTTGCTATTTCAGAGTTTCATTGGAGTTATCGAGGTAGCTGCCTGACGTCTGTAGGACCCGACTCCTTTCCTTTCCTTTATTATTTTCCGCAGTTTTGATCATTCGTAGTATGGAGTTTTATTACTCTGTATTGTTAGAGGCTCTAAACTCATGACCCCCAGGTCTTTGGGAGATTATTCAGTTAAGATTGTAGCTTTACTGTTGATAATGATAAGCAAATGATTGGTTTGAGCTTATTGCTCGGGTTGAGAGTGCAAATGGTCGGGCTTGCCTAGCAATTATGTTGGACGCCATCACGACCGGGTTTGGGCTCGTGACAATACGAAACTAACAAAGATAACTACTTAACTAAAGTAAACAGATCAATTTCAGACTACAAAAAGATTTTACCTAGCCAAATAAGTATCAAATAATGAAATAGGAGATACAATTCTAGCTAATGTATGGAGCACTAAATCTAAAGCACTACTGCTTGGAACAAATCTCATCAGACTTGAGCCAATTGTATCATAAAAGGGAAGCTTGGTGCAGATTATTAAACGAGTTTTAAATGAACCATAAGGTTCATAGCAATGAAGATTTTATACTAATATCATGAAAATTCAAAATGGATAAGATAATATGAAAATCCACGGATTATAGGCCTGTGAAGAATCTTGACAATGTCTTAGCAAGCATATGACTCTTGAATTGAAAGGTAAATTCATGACATGGTTTCAAGAAAGGAAATCTTATACATTAACATCTTGAACATTTCTAAACATTGAAAGAAATCCAATATTCATCTTCTGACCAATTTGCAATACAAGATTCCTATAATCAAGGGGAATTTAAAATATAAACATTTTCTGTATAAGAAGGCTCAAAGTAGCAATCTTGAAATAACCTCCCTTGTCCAGATTTCTAAATGATCATATTTCATATAAGAATAACTTTTATTTAAATAAAATAAGATAAATCTTTATAAAAATGAGGAGAGGAAGTACCCTAAACAATATATCAATACAACCTCCCGTGATACATAAAATTTAGCATAACAAAATATTTATCAAAATATGAAGTCGAAATATTTTACATAGAATACTGTCTCATATTTCAAATAGCAGATACAATCAAACATAAGCACAAGTGAAATCTTAAAGCCATGATTCTTGGGGTAAAGAACATGACTCCATACTAGTATTAATAAACTTGAGTTTTAAATCAGTATTCAATTAAATAAACTAGAAACTTCAGCAAGTAAAAACATCCTCTATGGATTTTAAGATCTGGCGTGAACCATATAAATTAGAATGACACCAAATATGTATTTTCCAACATCATGAATGATTTATGTATTGATGCACAAACAAATAAATTAAAGTCCGAACCTATAGTCATGACTACCAAACAACTAAAGAAACATTAATTTAAACTAGTTTTCTAACACATAAGTTTAATCATACATCACAACTATGTTTTATGAAACAATACGCAAAGAAAGATAATACTGACCTTTTTCGGTGCAGTGAACCGGGTGCGGCGTCAAGAAGATATACTATCACCGACTTTAAGAAGTGAACATCCTTCTTAGTAGCAGGGTCCGGGGAAAGAATAGGGAAGGTTATTTCACTATATTTTTGACCAGGGACTTTGATCAACTCCGTTTGAAGATCATCAAATGCCGACATAAATAAATTGAAAGCTTTGGCATGGCTCTCATTGTTTTTGGTAAAAGGGGCGGCTTAAGCCTCTGGGTTTAAAGAGAGGTGCAACGGCTCCAAAAAACTCTGCCCTCAAATGGACTTCAAGTGCTGATTTTTATAGGTGAAAATTTAAGGTTCTTGATTTGAGAGGAATTTTGAAAATCAGATTTTTTAATTTTTGTCAATATACCCGTTTGGATTTGGACGTTGGGGCAAGACAAAGAATCTGAAATGGTTCTGAATTCTTTTCTTAAAATGGTAAAGTCAATGTTGCCTTTTGAAATAAGATCCATGTTTTGAAAAAGAAGAAAAAGGTGTAAGGGAAGTCAGAAGAGAGGAAGGCAAATTTGAAAATTTTAAACGCTTTTGTCAATAAAGTAGGGTAGGATGGAAACTTTCTGTTGGAATTGCAAATATTAATCACTTTGGTTAATAAAGTAGATTAGGATGACAACTTTTCTCTTGAAATTGAAGCAAATATGATTAAAGAGATTTTGGAGTCCAAATCACAAATAGTTCTAATAAGGAAGAATTTGAAAAAGAATCAAGACAATGCTAATACTTTTTGGGTGGATTTAATATTACAAAGTTTTGCTAATGATCTAACTAATAAAATATTGTCTTACATTTAATAATTATAGAATTTTAAAGTAAAGTAATAACAAACTTGTTTAAATAAAAAAGTGGTGATAAAATATAGTAGTGACGTTAAATGATGGATATAATTTTAATGATAATTCTAGCAATTCTAATAATTAGTGATAAGGATAATAATAAATACAATTATAATAATAGTTAGTAGTAGTCATAATAGTAACATATATAGTAATACTATTACTAATTCCAATGATAGTAATAGTAAATGAAAAGTAGTAGTAATATTAATAATACTAGTAATAGTGATATTATATAAATAATAATAATAATTAAGTCTAGTTTGTGCTAAAAATGGTAAAATAACTATTCTTACATTATTAGTGATATTAGAAGCTCAAGTAAACAACTTGGAAGAAAAGAGGGACAAAATTAGATGTCAACAACAAGTACTACGGCAGAAAGTAATAATTAAGACTGGGAGGGGAACATGTTTTTGGGGCTAACAGATAAAATAGGACGGTAGGACTAAATAAGGAAAACTACAGCTGATCCCTTCTGACACAGAATACGTGGTCGGCATGCCACACGATCCCATTTCCTGATATATAAGTGGTCGCGTGCCACACGATCCCATTTCATAATATATAAGTGGTCGGTGTGCCACACGATCCCATTTCATAATATATAAGTGGTCGGCGTGCCACACGATCCCATTTCATAATATATAAGTGGTCGGTATTCCACACAATCACATTTCATAATATATATATAACGACTCGACCGGTCGTTTTGAGGTATTATGACTTGTACGAGTGGTCAGAACTTGATTTCGGGAAGTTCAGAGTTGATTTGGGAAGAGAATTCTCTTTTGAGAAGCTTAAAGTCAAAAGAATGAACTAGGATTTGAATTTCAAGTAAACGACCTCGGAATCAGAATCTGAAGGTTCCAGCAGGTTCGTATGATGATTTCGGACTTAGTCGTATACCCGGATTGGGTTTTGGATAAGCCAGGAGCGTTTTAGTGCCCATTACGGAAGTTAGCATTTTAGAAGAAATTCTATAAGTTTGGCTTGAAGAGCATTTCAGTGTTATCAAAGTCCGTTTGGAATTCCAAGACTGAGAATAGCTCCGTATAGTAATTCGGAGTTAGGGGCGCGATCAGAAGTGAATTCGGAGGTCCGTAGACCATTTTGAAGCCATTTGGCTAAAGATAGAAATTTGAAGGTTTTTGAAGAGTTTGACCGGGGAGTTGACTTTTTAATATCGGGGTCAGAATCAAATTCCGGAAGTTGGAGTATGTCCGTAACGTCAAATATGACTTGTGTGCAAAATTTGAGGTCAATCGGACGTGATTTGATAGGTTTAAACATCGGAAATAGAAGTTTAAAATTTTAAAGTTCATAAACTTGAATTTGGGGTGTAATTCATGATTTTAGCGTTGTTTGATGTGATTTGAAGACTCGAGCAAGTCCGGAATGTGTTTTGGGATTGGTTGGTATGTTTGGTTGGGGTCCCGAGGGCCTCGAGTGGAATTCGGGAGGTTGACGGATCAAAATTTGGATTTTTGGAAGGGCTGCTGCTTCTGTCATAACCGCATCTGCAGTTCTTGGGCCGCAGAAGCGGGACCGCAGATGCGGTCTTTATCTCGCAGAAGCGGAAAGGGAGGCTGGCCTAGGTAGCCACAGAAGCGGTCCATAATCCACTGACGCGGAGCCGCAAAAGCGGTGGGAATGACCGCAGAAGCGGAAAGCTTGGGGTCGTTTGGAATCGCAGAAGCGACAAGCGGTCCGCAGAAGTGCACAATTTACATTCTGTTGGAGAGGGCCGTCGACCTCGGCGTGATTTGCGCATGTTTATCTATTACTTGAAAATTTGTAAATGTGGAATTGGCCCTACGTGGCTTGATATGAACTGATAAAATAATAAAGAATAAGCCTTAGAAGCCCTTGATTTATTATTGGAGGTGTTTACCTGTTTTCTGGCTTCACAACTTGAACTTCTATATAAATCCGTGATTTTCCTAGCACTTATAGAATATTGCTAATTGACCTCTAGTGAGTGTCGCAATTGGCCATCTCGTCTCTACCCCTTCGGGATTAGGCGGGATACTCAGTGAGTACACGTTGATTACGTACTCATACTACACTTCTATGCATTTTCTATTGCACGAGTATATATACACCTTTAGCATCCTACTGGGCGAAGCAGCACTGACGATTCAGGGACTAGGTGAGCTACAAATTGCGAGGCGACCTACATCTAGTATAGTTCCTTTCTGTACTTTGATTATTTATTTCCTGTCCATTGTATTCCGGACAAATGTTGTATTTTATTTCTCTTATCAGTAGTCGCTCATGTACTTGTGACACGGGTTTCTGGGAGGGGTTACGACGGATTTGTTCTAACTATTATTATTTAAATTTGAATTCTAGTAGTGAACTTTTATTTATAAAAATAGAAGGAAAAACCTTAGATTTTTAAAAGTATTAAAAGAGGAATTAATTGATGAGTTAGATGGCTGGCCTGACAGAGGTGTCTGGCGCCACCACGACCCTTAGTGGATTTTGGGTCGTGACAACATGGTATCAGAGCTCTAGGTTCCCGTCGGGCTCACGAGTCATGAGCAAGTCTAGTAGAGTCTCGGGGATCGGTACAGAGACGTCTGTACTTATCCTCGAGAGGCTGCAGGACTGTTAGGAGTACTTTCCTTCTTGATTTCTTTATCGTGCGGTTCAATTCCTTTGAGGCTTATGCCTTTGATTCCTTTCCACTCAACCTTACGCGACGTGAGCGCTTGTTATAAATCGAGATTTGAAGGAATGTAATGGCACTACGAGTGCGGTGAGGGATGATTTACCCGGTATAGTTAATTGGACTATTATAGTCGTATTTCGGAGGGATATTCCATTGTTTTAGCTCCTTAACAGAACTTCTAAGAGCCTTGAGGCTAGGCGCAGGTTGCCATGATGGTCATGAGCAGTTATTACCGCAACGTTGTTGTAATGGTAGTATGTTGCCCATGTGTCGAGGCAGTAATTGAATTGAAGGGAGGTTTACTCAGCGTATAATCAAGGGACTCAGTATTTTATTCCCGGCAAGGGAAAGTCGATCGAACCAAGGATGGTAAGGTGTGGACTAGTGAAAGTAATGAAGCGTGGTAATTGCAAGCGTGAAGGAGTTCTCTCCTCCATTGGGGTGTTGATGTCCTAATTGGACGTATTAAGTTTATCGGTGTTATGATTTTTTTTTATGATCAACCCTTGAGGCAAGATATTGTGAAATGGCATTGGAAATGCAACTATCGGATATCGCAGGATGCGGTGGTTCCGGACTGAATCAGAACTACAAATGCTGTGATTGGATAAAGACAACTTTCGGAGAGGCTTGGAATTTATAGAAAATTGTGGATTCAAGCTCTATAAAGATAAATTTTATTAAGGTGACGACTTAGCAACAAGAGATGAAAAAGGCATGTGGGAAGTGTCCAGTGGAGTTTTAAACTTCTAAAGGGTCAAGCTGAGGAAGAGCAGGCCGAGCAGTTGATTGAAGAAGTGAGTTTTCCCAAAGTGGGAGAGTAGCGGAGCTGCGTCGAGGCTTGGTAATGAGAAAACTATGCACCTTAAGGGAGTCTGGAACGACTTGAGAATATTGGTGCTTGGTTATGGGAACTTTCAGATCTAATTTAAAGCGGGAATTTTGGCGACGGGAAATGGAAGTCGGTAGAATAACTCGAAGCATAATGTTGTTGTGCGACAGGAGATTGTATATGACGGAAGGGAGCTGCTTGAAGTGAAGAAAGACGTAGCACGACTTTGAAG
>MU720111.1:0-12437 GCA_026770625.1 Nicotiana glauca | reverse complement strand
TCTTCCAATGTTGGTGTAAGCTCACAATCAGAGAATCTGAAGACATTTCGAGTCGGATCCCAAAACGGTATCAAGTCTTCAACAATATCCTTTCTCGGTTTTATGTTCATAAGTCCCACAAGGCCACCTATAATTTTTACCACTGATTTTCTGCTTTCATTTCCGAAGTCGTCCCACCATAAATGGAGCTTAAGGGGTATCTCGCTCAGGATTGAGAAGGTTTCGATGTCATTTGAATTCATCCTGTGTATTTTATTTGAAAGAATTTAATGATTAAAGGGAAAAGTGGCTATTTTTTGCAAAATTTTTGTTTAAGAAACTACAAACTCAATGATTAAAATTTCATTAAAATCTCTCATCCTGGGCCCATGGGGCGTCACTTAGCATCAATACAGGCCAATCGCAAGACTGAGAAAGTTTTAATACCAATTGTGGCTATTTTAGCAAAAACCGGCGATGTAATGGTTTATTTGATAAAGTGGCTATTTTTTGTAAAGTTGTTAAATGACCAAATTTGATTTTTCCAGATACGGCCTTTCAGCACTTCTAAAAAGAAGATTTTAAGGCTGTTCCCGCATATTATTTAAAATGACTCAAAGTGGCTATTCTTACAAAAACGGCCTTCCGGCGTCCTTTTGAGGGACATTCGGCTTGTTTTAAACAAAAATAGCACCACCTGACTTATTCATAACAAAATCAAAATTTTGACATTTTCTGGCTATTTTTGCAAAAGAGGTGGTTGGACCCGTCAAGGGTTGCCTACGTATCTCACACGAGGTGAGAATCAAACCAACATAGTTCGGGCCGATTGGCCAAAATCAAGACTATTTTTTACCAACAATTTACTTTCTAGTTTTTCAAATATTTTCTTTCTTTCCATTTTTTTCATTGTTTCAAAAATCCGGCAGCATTTCGAAACTATTTGGGCATTGGGTTTTTTATAATAAATGGTTATTTTCCCTTAGTACTAACACTGCTATTTTTCACAATTTTTTCACTCATTGTATACAAACCGGTCAACATGCGGAGCCGAGCAAATAAATGCAAGTAGCACGTAATATATATCAGGATGGTCATTTTAATTCGGGTCACCTGTCCTAGACGGACCCAACCCCTGTGTTGAGTCCCCTAAGTCAAAATGCACGTGATGCAAATAAGCGTCCTACTAGGGATCCGGCATGAGTTTATTGTTCTTCTAGGTTTAAACCCTAGGTTTATTGGTCTAGACCTGGCTTACCCGAGCGGACAACTCGGGCCGAGGGGGAGGCAGCGTACCGGGGATACAGAAGCTCGCCCGGCTTTGCAACTTATCCAAACCTCGTTCTAAATTGGTAAAAAGACTCTAACAGAAGAGAAGCTACACGAAGTGCAGCCTTCTCCATGATGTAGAAGACTCAGAAAGAGGGAGGGATTCGCGACAATTTTATATACAATTCAATAAATATTAAAGCGGTAAGAACATTTAGCACGTAAGGCATGGAACATGTATCAAAATCAAATAAAGCCAAATACAACAATTTAACTCAGCTCGAATTCTTGAACCCCGAACCGAAATTTTGGGTTCTTAATCCCCAGCAGAGTTGCCAGAGCTGTCACACCTCCTTTTTCCGAAGCTTATCCGGGTTTTACTACACCCCGGGTAAGGGATATAATAAAGAAAGGAGTTTTTCCACTTTAAGGACAATCGAAACGGTATTCGTTTTTATTTAAGATTCAGAGTCTCCACTTGGGAAATTTATGGTGTCCCAAGTCACCGGTTTGAATCCCGAATCGAGGAAGGGTTTGACTCTGTTTAACAGTTGCGAACCAGAAATTCGGGTAAGGAATTCTGTTAACCCGGGAGAACGTGTTAGGCACACCCAAGTTCCGTGGTTCTATCACGGTCGCTCAACTGCTATATTTCGCTAAATTTAATTTTTATACATGTTACCCTACTTGTGCAATTTTAGAATTAATTACCGCTTTTTGTCAATTATTTTATTTAAGAAAGTGAACGTCGTTTAAGAACATGTCTTCGGATCACGTCACATGAAATGCACCCGGATCCTCGACACCTTCTTATTCAACGTTTTCGGATTTGGATTTGGGTTGCATGAAATGCACACCCGTATTAGGAAGATAAGATTATTAAAAATCACGCTTAAAGCGTCTAACGTATTGTTATCTTTTGGGAAGGCCGTGAAATTTTCTAAACGGCATATCCCTAATACTAAGTATTTTAATAAGTAATTAATAAGGGCCCCGCGATTGTGTATTTTTATTTGGCAAGGCTCGTCTCATTTTTATTTATTAAAGGCCAAACTAAAGTATCTAAATTTTCTATTTTTTGTTTTGTCTCTAAAGGTCAATTAATTCACGAATATAAATTCGAATCTCGACTTCAAGTTCGGATTCAAACAAAAGAATAAAACCTTTTAGCTTGAACCCGCTACCTAATTCAAAACTTGATTTCATATTTATGAATTTAATTTACCATATTCCTAATTATTTATTTTAAAATGTTACTATACTTAGATCCTTGATTTTTCCTCAAAGCTTTAGAAATGCTTTTGGGCCTCAATCTTAGCCCATCAGAATAATAGAAAATTTTACTCATGCATCAATATCAAATTAAAACTATCAATAGTTATCCAATTCCATTTATACGACTGATTAAATTCAAAAGAACGAAACTACAAATTGAGCCAGTCAGTTTTGCAATTAATGAATGAATGTGATTTAAAATTGCTTGTGATTGTACTATTTCCAATTCTAACACATCCAAACATTCTGAGATTCCCTTTTTTTTTTTGTTATTTTTTTTTTTTTTGAGCGACTAGTAATAGTTAATTAGCTACTTTGAAGTTAATCACTTCAGCAAAAGAATCAATCATTAATATTACTTCATTTTTATTCTAATGATTATGATAGCAAAATAAGACAATAAGACTAATATATTTGAATTGATAAGCTACAGGATCACCATGGTTAAACACAGTCCTGTTGATAAAAATAAAATACTACTAAGCACTTCATCTTATTTCTAAATGGTTCGTAAGTGACTTTACAGTATAGACAATCACAGAAATCTAATAATTTGCTATACCAGTTTAACAGGAAGCCAAAGTGTATGTAAATTTAATGAACAGATGAATATACAGTTCAAAAAGTCCTACTTATACATTCTGTAATCAGCTACAATTCTACTAATGAATACAATAAGCAAAAGCTGAGCAGAATTTCATTTCACTCAAACTTAGGAATACAATCGTGTACCTGAGAAATCCAAAAGAAGAAGAGAGAGTCAGCAGTTTTTATTGGAAAATTATCCAAAAACAACAGCAACAGCACATCGGCAGTCCAATTTCAACAGCACCAGGATTTTTAAAAGTCAAATTTCCTCAATCATCAACCAAAATTATAGCAACAGAACAATAACATTCAGATGATCAAATATGGACTAGAATTGGGAGAACAACAGCTGAACATTGCAATTGATCTGAATTTCTTAATAGAACAGTAATTTTTGGTTTTCTACTGATTTTTCACTTGTTTTTGGATTTTTTGAAAGAAATTTGGATCTAGAAGAAAGAATTGTGATCTGAAATCTTAATTTCAGATCTGGAATTTGCTAGATATTTTTTGGGGGAATTTTTGGAGTTCCCAACTTGTTCCTTAAGGCAAGTTAATGCCCTATTTATAAGTAAACAAAATACTAGAAGCTTCTATGACTTACCCTTCCCCAAGTAGGACCTGAATTTCCCCACATGTAACCTCCCCCTATATGATTTTATTTCCCTTGTTTATTCCCCAAACTACCCCCTTTATTAACTTGAATTTACTAACTAACCCAACCTTGTTGAATGACAGACCCAAATTAAACACCCATTCAATGGGTTTTAATCAACTAAATTCCAACTCAGATCCTAACTATTAACTAGTCAATTAATCATCCACAACTTAATATGATATTAGATTGCAAGAACTACTCCTGACGACTTAAACTCAATGAAACAAATAATCGACTTGAGATGAGAATCGAACCTATTCAAATAACTCTATTCATTTAGAACTATCATGAAATCTGAAGTAGACTATTATTAACAATCAATTCAACAAAATTAAAAGCAAAAGTGGAACTAAATCAGAAAGTTTTTTTTTGTTTTGTTTAAAAGAAAACAACTACCAATTTACAGCTAATCGATCAAGAACGATGATTTGAACTAAACTCTATTAACTAATTAACTACCGGGATGCCAATTGAATCAGATAAACGGAGACACACAAAAATTGGACTCGGACTAGTTGCGCAACTAATAGAAATGCTAAGAATCTGTAAAGAAACTTACCGGCGATTCCTGGGGTTTGAACTTAGTTAACCGTGAATTCTTCATGGGGGAAGGTCCAGGGACCCCGTGCTATCAACTTGGGAAGATTTGATGCAAATAGGGTCTTGGCCGGAAAGATTAAAATCAGTATTCGAACGATTCCGGTGGGTTTTGAGGGACGGGGTTGAGGGGGTTCGATAGAGGACACTGAGGCGATCTTGTGATGTAAATTTGGTAGTATTTGGGCAAGGTGATGCTTTGGCAGGAGTTTTCTCTGATTTAATATTCGAGAGTTTAGGCTACGATTTGAGGGAAAAGAAGTAGGGATTCGGAGAGAGGACGGAACGGGGAATCTGGGGTGTAATTTTGGGAGGCAACGGGGGTAGCGGAATTCACCGGCGGCAGCTCCGCCGGCGGAGTTATAGAGATACGAGGATGGAGGTGGACGGTCTTTAGGGTTATTACATTTGGGATATTTTTATTAAAATTGAAGATCAATTGTAGGCCGTTGGATTTGGAGAAATCAACGGTTGTGATTGAAAGGTAACGATACACTGTCGTTTGGTCTAGAAGTGGGGCAGACCGGGTGATGGGTATGGGCTAGAGGCTTTGGGCTTGGGCAAGTTCTGAAAAAAATGTTTTGGCCCAGAATTGCTTAGTTGTTTTTTTATCTCTTTTTTTTCGATTTTTGTTTTCTTATTTTATTCTTTTACTTTTGCATTCATTTTATTCTTGTATTTTGTATTTCTTTTACTTTGTGTTTTTCTAATTAAAACAAAACCCAATTAAACTATTACTTCTAAAATTATTCAAAATCAATTATCAAATAAATTTGCAATAATTATCAATTAAAATGGCCTAAAACTATTTTTTGTGATTTTCTTTAAAATATTCTAAAAAAATAAATTAATACCTACTTAATGCTAAAATAAAATTAAAATCCTAAATTCAAATGCATATTTTGTATTTTTATATGACTTAACATGCACAAATAACATGCAAACAATTAACACAAAATTCATAAAAATTGTAAAATAAGAAAAAATCTTTTGTTCGAATTTTATGGGAATAACTCATATATAGGGCAAAAATCACGTGCTCACAATGTGGGCTTTTGGATAGACTTAGAAAGAAAGGGTATCAAAGGCTCAAAACAATTCAAATGGGTTCAAAATTACAACTTTTAGAATCAGATTTCTTACAACAACCACAACTTCTGCCCTAGTTTCTAGGCTGGGGACTTTTGAATTTTTATTCTGATGGGACCGAATCGTGAGGTTGCCTACATATCCTTAAAAAAAATAAGGTCAAACGTAGTTCATGTCACGACCCAAACTGGAGGGCCATGACTAGCACCCCACCGTACTTGCCGGGCACCAATGTACATTTTATCTAACCTTCTTTATTATTTTTTGGGGCTGACGAGATCAATATAAATGGTAGACATGTATCATGGATAACCAACAATAAAATATGATGGCATGAACATACATAACATGGGTGACCAGACAATCAAGAAACTATATATAAGGCACGAGCTACCACGCTACCATGAAAGACTATACAACAAAAACTAGCCGACAAGGCATACCAAACTATACATGAGTCGACACCTGTCTATGAGCCTCTAAAGGAACATAAGTGCTGCAACATAGCCAGAACAGGGCCCCGACATACCCATAATGTCTATAACAATAATGCATACCAAGACCAAGGCAAGTCCGGAGAAGGGATCTCGCCAATCACCGCTGAACTGGACAGCCTACTGTGGTGAGGGAGCTGCACCTGCCTGTCTATCAGGACTTGCAGCACGACATGCAGCGTCCAAAAATAGAAGGATGTCAGTACGAATAAAGTACTGAGTATGCAAGGCAGGGAACCATAAATACGAACAGTAATGTAAGCAGGGATAAAGAATATACAACCTGTAATATCTGAGTACCTCTGAGGGCTACTGACATAAAATGCATGATACATATGTATAAATACATAAACTTTAAAAACATTCACCTCTGTGGGCATCATGATCATCATATCGTACCCGGCCGTAATAGGCTCGGTAAAAAATATACCCGGCCATCATAAGGCTCGGTAGAATCGTACCTGGCCACGTGGAGCTCGGTAAAACCCAACTGATCAGTGGTTGCACAATAGGTGCCGTACCCAGCCGACTATAGCACGGCTCGGTAGAGTAAAATAGGTACATATATATAATGCATGCTTGACTCATGGACTCACGTTCTAAACCATTCGGAGTGACGTAAGGTCGGTATCCTGTGTACACGTTATTAGGACTAACTCTTCACCATGAACCTTATAAGAATCAGGAAGTACCAATAGCATTGACAACATAAGAATAAGAGAAGCAACATCAAATCAATCATTCCATAAGAGGGGAAACAATGTAAGTACTGCTAGCTTCTAAGAGTAGAGTATCTTTAGAAGCTCGTTCATTAAACTATGTACGATCGGAGTCGTGCAAAAGAAGGAAAGGGATAGCCTCACATACCTTGTATACACTTCCCCAATCTCAAGCTATGAAATCGTCACAACTCCTTAGTCTACAATAAGAGAAAGGATACTATCGTTATCATTTAAGCGTCATAACTATTATGTATCGACCACAACCTATTTTATGATGAAATGGACAGAACCTCCCCTATATATGTGACTTCACACAATTCCAAACAATCACCAAACAGCCCAAACAACATCAATAATAATCATATTGAGCCTCCCTAAACAGTCCACGCACAACCTATTTACTTCATACATACAACGACCACCGTAGTCGTGTCAAACGACCCAGAAATGTTACGAAGAACTACCAGCCCACAATCCTAAATATATATGGTGTTTCTCCACACCCTTCCTCCTCCAAAACTCCAACAAACAGTATTAAAACATGAAGCCGAACAGCAAGACAAAACAGTCTACAAAACAATCCGCTACAAGTGAATAACTCGAACTCACGGCTTCCGATCACCGTCCCGCGAGTTCTTACATGTATAGAACGAATTACCATGAATTAACAGCAGAAAAAATGTATGAAAGAGAGCAGTAAACTTACCTTACTCTTTGGATAGCTCAGCCCTTCCCTTGGTTCTTCAAACTCTAGGTTTTACCCCCAATTAGAACTTGAAAGAGAGGGAAAATCGATTAGGGTTTGTAGATAATTTTTGGGAGGAAGTTTGCAGGGGTTTTGTACTGGTTATTTGTGATAGATTATAAGGGTTATATTGCAAGAGATAAATCTTTAAATGGGCTCTTTGGCCGACCCGAAATTGCCTATTTTTGGGCTATCATTTAACCAAGTAGGTGACACACCTGCTTGTCACCTAGCAGCTTGTGCAGTCTCACAAAAATGCCTATATCTATCTACTCCAATGTCGTACTGATAAACGGTTTAATGCGTTGGAAACTAGACTCATAGATATTCAATTTGGTGGGTAGATCACCCCGTAATTCCAAGTATATTGGGAGAAAAGCTTAATGACATTTGACCTAATGTTTAAGTAAAACCATGAACCTAAGTTGCGACAACTTTTGTCGACTTTTGTCTCATAATTGTTTGACTTAAAGACTTATGATATGGATACTATATGATTCAAATACCTTAAAACAATACCTCTTGATTTTATTAAGCACCTCTAGGTTTACCCGAAAATACGGCCGACAACATCCTTGATTCGTTTAACTTCTAATACTTGTTAACCACCCTTATACACCTTCGTATCATTTAAGACCAATAGGATTAAATTCTTATCAACTTAAAGATAATCTCTTCATGTATTTACGTTGACTACCTTATGGCATGAACTAACATACGTGAATATGGGTTGTAACAGTTCATGTCATAGAAATTACTTTGTTGTTGTGATTCTTCTTTTCTTTTTCTTCCTCTTTCTCTCCCTTTTTTTTCTTTCTTCTTTTTCTCTTTTTGTTGTTTTGTTGTTTTTTCTTTTTATTTTTCTTTTTCTTCTTTTTATTTTTTTTTCTTTTCTTATTCTTTTTCTCTTTTCATTCTTTTTCTTTTCTCTTTTTCCTTTACTTATCTTTCACGCTTGTATTTCTGATCTTTGCTACTGATTACAAAAGAGGGTTATGAAAGAAAATAAATAAGGCTCAAAGGGGTAATAAAGGATAAAGTGTTTAGATAGCAGAACAAAATGCATTCGTCATTCCAATCTTAAAAATATGCCATGTACAAACAACACATTTAAACAAACCAAGAAAAACATTCGTAACATCTTTTGATTGTACTAGACTTGATAATCGTATCCACACATTCGCCTTCCATATCTGTTAAATACAAAGTACCATTGGACAACACTCTCACTCTCCTTACCACGAACGACCCCTATCAATTTGGGCGAACTTGCCTTTAGCTTCAACCCGATGCGGCATGATGCACTTCAATGGTGTTTCTTTATGTTTTATCTGCCCAAGTTTCACGTGGTTCGGGCTTTAAATGATCTCAAAGTATCCAAATTTGTTCTTATTTCCCTCAAGTGACCCTGTCATCTTCAAAATTGTTTCAAAGCTTCATGATTAAACTAACTTTTAAGACCAGGTCTATAATTTTGCATACATGTCATGTCATTAGAACCAGTATTTAGAAAAAAGACAAAACGAAAGGATACAAGAGAACTAAACAAAGAAAATGACCAGAAATAACAAAAGACCAGAATTTGCATTAGACAGACGGTGAAATGGTTCGAATAACAAAACAAGCAAAACAAACTGGGGTACAACCCTGGAACAAACCTAGACAGCACTAAACGAGCTACTACGACTAAACAAATCAGGCAAAATGAAAGGATAGAAGGGTTTGAGTCACAAGACAATATCTGGATTACAACCCTGAAATAGCCAGGACAACAGAAATGACAACAAAATAAACCACCAAAATTCCTTCCTGGCTAACCAAGAAAAGAGTGTCTTTCCAATTACCAAGCACGGCATCTTAGCCACTGAGTTTCGCATTAATATTGCCAAGACCATTACCAACTTCAACATTATCAACTTTAATCAACAAGTTCCCGAGGGGATTCGCATGCTTCCTATCACCATCATCGACCACAACTACCCCTTCTTGAATCATTCTTTCTATTTCCCTTTTCAAAGATCAACAATCTTCAATGTTGTGCCCCTGGACATCATAGTGGTACATGCATCAAACAGCAGAATCAAAGCCTTTCGCCTATAAGTCTGAAGTATAGCCGAGGAGCAGCTCAATCAGGCCAGAATGCTTTAACTTTTAAAACAAGTTTGTGTAAGATTCTCCGATGGGTGTGAAACTATTGCTTTTCTTTTATCTCCCTCGATGCCCTAGTTTTCTAGGATTGTCAGATGTTTGACAATGTTGTGAAGGCGCACGAGAATTTTGGGATACTGGAGCTCGCCTTTGGGAGTGACCTAGTGGTTGGATAGATGGCCAGATGTTGTTTGGAAGATAATACTGGGGTGGATTATGTGGAGTTTAGGGATGTTCATAAGGTCGGTATTGAGGCAGAAAACATTTAGCAGGAATGTTCACTGGATCCTGTCATTGGCGGGGCTTAGCAACATGTTTTCTATCAATGGGAAGACTGTCCCGAGCAACTTGTTCATTGAATGTGAACCAAAATTCCCTAAAACTTTCCTGGGGTTTCTTTTCAATCTAAGATATGGAGGAGCTGTCTCGGACAATGTCTATATTGTACTGAAAGTGCCGCACAAAATCTTGAGCCATGTCATCCCAGGTATGCCACTTACCGACATCTTGACGAGTATGTCATTCCAAATATGCCCCAGTCAGGCTCTCCCTGAAATACGCCAATAGCAGCTCATCTGTCCCGCCAACATTTCTCATTTCACTGCAATAACCCCTCAAGTGGGCTACTGGATCTCCCCACCCATCATACAAATTAACTTTGGCATCTTAAACACTTTCAGCTTTCTAGATATCTCATCTTGCTCCACTATCTTAGCAAACTTTTTAGTCTCATCGGGAGGCTCAAAATAAGGAGTGTGAGAGTATGGACCCGAGAGCTTGAAAATTGGTTTTAGAGCATAGTGTTGGGCATCGGGGGCTGATGGTGGAGGACGCACACTAATCCAAGCTTGGTATATTTCGGCCATATGTCTTTTCAACCTCAAGACTTCTTCTTTCAACTCAGATTCTGATTCAACAATTCCCTTAAACGTATCAACAACCCCTGTGTCCAAGTCTTTGCTAGCCATGGCTACCTTGCTCTTTGACCTTGTGTTATATGGATGAGTTACTTAAAACCCACAAACCAACCACATTTTTGCTCAATGAAGACAACAAAAGGAACAAAATGGGGTCATCCTATTGGCATTAGGGCATTAAACAGCAACACATATCACATTGCGTGTGATGCACCTAGCAACAATTAACGATTATAGAATGACTTCAAGGATCACAAGGTCACTTGGCATCATCCCTTTCATGCCCCAACCTCGGGAGGAGCTACCGGCGCTCAATCAAGTGAACCCGACTGAGCAAGCCTTACCGAACACTTCCTACCCTAAATCAATATGAATACGGAACCCGTGCCTTTGATTAATTTAGATGAGAATACATGGTGCATACTACATCAATGGTTCATTCCTTATCACAAAGATTTACCGTATATAAGCTAGTTTCAAGGATTCTATTAGAGTTACAGTTTATGGAGATCACAAGTTTAGGATTACAACATATATATAGTGGACTCCCCGAACACCCGTACATAACCCACACTAGTGTCTTTGGAGCCTCTAAGGATACAACAGATAAGCATAACTATGCCGGCAATAAGGCCCCGGCTATACCTCAAAAGTGGAAAGCGATAATAACAAAAGATACACCATATAGCCCCATGGAAGAAAAAGGGGCTCACCGAGACTTCGAGTAGAAAAATGCTCCGCTACACACGATCGGCACTGTCTGCTATGGAGCCACCTACAATCATAACACGAATGTAGCGCCCCCGGCAAAAGGCACGTCAGTACATTTGAATTGTACTGGTATGTATAAGTAAACATCATTTTACTAGAAAGAACTATCAAATAGATACAAGCAAATAATATGGGCAAATCAAAGAAGCAATTCATATAATCCTTCATACAATTTCCACAACATGGATTGGGGCATTTCTGTCACGTGTTCACCACTGTTCTCAATACCACCGCCATCTCGAGCGGAGTTCGGTCACGACCCGACCGGCTAGGTCACCTCATTGGAGGTATTACTCTCAATCAATATTTCATTTCCCTTATCTGGAATTCAATATCAGCACATTACCACCATGTGTGTGGCATGGTGTCCGATCACGACCCGATCGGCTAGGTCACCTCATTGGAGGCATTACTCCTTTCTCATTAGTAAACACCTTCAAATCTTTATCCCACACATATCATAACAATTCTTGGGGCATTCATGGCCACCATCATCACATCGTTTTTCCTTTTCAATATTCNGTAAGTGAGCACATAGCTAGCATGAATAATTCTTTGTTTCAATGTTGGCTTATAGCCCAAGTATTTCAACACATAACTGTACTTTTCATCATTCTCTAATTTTCGAGATTGGTACATTATTCACATTGAGGCACATCCTTCACGAATATGTATAGATATATGCAAATCAATTAAGGCGTAATAACAGTCAATACACTAGCCAATTCAACTCTTACCATACTTTCGTAAATGACAACGGAGCCCAGTTTCTCAATAAAGCTTTCCTTACTCTTTTACAAATTTCCAGAACTCTTATCACTTAGATCTATTGAGTAAGAATTACAAATTAAATCGAGAATTAGAGATGAGGTTGAGACTCTAGCTTGGTTCAAGCATATTGATAAACCCAAGAGGTGCAATGTGATCTTAGGCCCCTTTTTTAGAGCAATTTATATCATTTTGTACCCCTCTTTAATTCACCACCACCCCCCACTACTCTAAGGTTTGATATGCATGCAAGGAATCCATTGTTATACTCATGAATCACCTCACTAGTGGCCCCTTATATATGAGAATAAAACAAATAAGAGTTGGGGTGATGACGTCTTGCCTCTTGAGATGAAGGTCTAGGGGTCTTCACTTGATTTTCTTCAAGGATTTAGCCATACCTTATGGAGTAATTTG
>MU720109.1:15178-56003 GCA_026770625.1 Nicotiana glauca | reverse complement strand
TTAGAGTAAAAGCGCTATGAGTTGTTAAGAGTGCCTTGATATATGGCTTCGAGCCAAGTTGGGGAGGTTGCTATTGGTTAGCTTAATGCACTGTTGTTTGCTATGTTGGTTCTATCTCAAGGTATGTTGGCGGATCAGTTCTGGTCGCAGAAATTGAGCCGAGAATGGCACGCGCGAAGGAAAATTTTGATAAAGGTTGTATGGCGCGTATTAGATGTGAAGAAATATTAGGACGTTTTGAGTTTCTATTGATAAAGAATGCTCAGTACATAGAGCAGAAAGATGGTTGCTTGTATATGCATGAAATCATGTTCTGCGGTGTTAGAGTTCTAACAAGGCACGAGTGGTCCTGTTCAATAAGACAGGTGAATTACAGCTGAATAAGGGTGAATGTCTCTCGAGAATGGTGTTGCGGTGTTCAAGATTTGCATGTATCAGTCAGGTGTCTTAAGATTGTGTATGTGGCTAAAGACTGTATTTTTGTTAGAAGAGATCAAGAATGGTGGTATGTTATGTTAATTATGGGATTCTATGTATCCGTATTTGATAGGTAATGTTAACGAATTCAGAATCGCAGGAAGTTCTTCAAAATAAAGAATTATAGAATGTGACGACCCGACCCGTTGTCACGTGAGTTAAAAATCATTTTGGGGTGCGAACTAAGGCGATTTTTGGGCGATTTTGGAGAGGCTTCGAAGGAGAATCATCAGGTATGGATATTTGGACTTGGATTATGATATTATAGTGTAAAAACATGAATTAATCATTGAAAATTCAAAGAATTTGGGTATAAATTGAAGACGTTAGGGCTTGGATTTTTGCTATGTAATTTGGGATTTGGTGGCTCATTTGAACTCCGATTTTGATAAATTTTATATGTGCGGACTCGTGGCGAGACGAGGATTCCAAAAATATGAGTTTCATAATTTTTTGAGAAGCGGGCCCGGGGCTCGGGTTTTGCTAGTTTCGAGATTTTTGTTATATTTCGATAATTTTCGATTGGGTGTTGTTCCATCTGCCTATTATGATATATGTGTACTGATTTTGGCTAGTTTCGACGCGCGTGGAGGCCAGTTTGAGGAGCAAAGGCGTCATGGGCTAGAGTTTTCGCCAGTTCGAGGTGGGTAATTCTTGTAAATGATGTCCTGAGGGTTTGTAGACCCCGGACCTGCACATCATAGTGCTATATTAAGGTGACTTGCACGCCGGATAATGGGCGTGGGGTAGAGCACCATTGAGGATTGTGACTTGGTCCGTCCCGCTTAATAAAAACACTACATAATGGCTTGAAATTGAATTGACACCCTAACAAAGATATTAATTATCATGAACTGGATTGATTATCATGTTTTGGGCTTCGTGCCGAATATTTGAATCCTTCAGGGATTGGTATCACTGTCTTGGCAATACTGTGCATATTTTCATCTCAGTCTAAGGTTTTAAAATGGTATTTTGCGAACTCAGCCATCTTTCTAAGATTTGAAAACTTAACTGATGTTTAACTGGTATTTTAGCTGAGAATTGCTATGTGATTAATGCCCAAGAGGCTTATGTGCATTCATGACTATGCATGGATCGGGCTGCACGCCACAGCGGGAGTGATAATGATATTGCACTTGGGCTGTAGGAGCCCCTCCGGAGTCTGAACCCCCACAGTGAGTGCCGGGCGCCCAAATGGATCCAGTTGTACGCCAAAGCGTCTTGTGCATTGCATTGCATTCATACATTGGTTCTACTTGTACTACGTGGCATGACATTTAGCACTCATACATTACTGTCATACATATGTTATTTGCCTTGTTGACCAGATACACTGGTGGAAATTGTTAAGGAGTGCTGAGCCCAAGGGGCTGACTTGAGTGCAGACTTGCAATATTTGATGTTGTACCCAGGTATTGAACTATTAATAATGAAAGAAAGAGATGTTAAAAAGGAATACCATGAAAGTGTACTGCAGTTTAAAAGATGATTATGTATTTTATAGCATGAGATAGTGCTTTGTGTGGTTTTCTTTTCCTCAGCATTATTTACTTTTATTACCGCTGAGTTGGAAGTACTCACTCGATTCCCTGCACCATGTGTGCAGATTCAGGTATCTGGAAGCTTAGCTTAGCTTTGTGCTGATCCAGAGTTTCATTTGAGATCGTCAAGGTAGCTGCCTGGAGTCCGCAGGACCCGACACTCCCCTTTATTACTCTACTGTTTTGTTCTTTCTGCGTACATTTAGACTTGTAGATTTATTTTCAGTATTGTTCTGATATTCTGATAGAGGCTCTTGACTCGTGACCCCAGGTCTTTGGGAGGATATGTTGTTCTGTGAGATTTTCAGGGTATTTTTATGACTATCAGTTTATTTTGATTTCTTTCGCTATTAATGACTTAAAATAAATGATTTTAAGCTCTAAGCTTGGGTTGAGAGTATATTTTCTTTCGCTATTAATGACTTAAAATAAATGATTTTAAGCTCTAAGCTCGGGTTGAGAGTATATTTGGTTGGGCTTGCCTAGCCGTTAGGTTGGGCGCCATCACGACCGGATTTGGGGTCGTGACATTTTAACGATGTTATTATGGAACAAGAAAAATTTAGGGGAAGGGTAGTAAATCAAAATGGGGCAAAGAAACTTCTAGCCAGTCTAAATTATTGTCAACTCCTTGATCTAGGCTTCAAGGGTTGCAAATTTACATGGTCAAACAATAGAAAACAAAAAGGAAAATGGTTGATTATGGAACATTTAGATAGAGTTTATGCTAATGTTGAATACTTAGATCAATACCTAGAATGTAACGATTCGATCGGTCATTTTACTTTTTAAAATTCTGTTTTCCTAAATAAGACTCCCCGTATATGTGCTTTTACTGGATTATGACTCGCGGGAATAGTTAGTTCAGGATTTAGAAGGGTTCGGGTTGAAATTGGAAAATTGGTTCCTTAAGTTGGCCTTAACATGATAAGTTTGACTTCAGTCAATGTTTTGAATAAATGACCTCGGAATTGGGATAATGGTTCCAATAGGTTCGTTTGATGATTTCGGACTTGGGCGTATTGGATTTTGGATGACCCGGAAATGTTTCGGCGCCTAATAATGAAAGTTTGCTCTTTGAAAGTTCTAAAGTTCTTTAAATTTGATTTGGAATAGGTCTTGGTGTTATCGAGGTCCAATTGGGATTTCGAGACATGGATTCCTAATGGTGATTTAAGACTTGCATGCAAAATTTGGTATCATTCTGAGTAGTCTAAGTATGATTCGGCGCGTTCGGAGCAATTTGGAAACTTGAAGTTCTTAGCTAGATTCAATTTGGTTTTGGGGTGTGATTCTTGGCTTTGTTGTTGTTTTACGCATTCTAAGAGTTCGAGCAGGTCAGTATTATGTTTATGGACTTGTTGGTGTAGTTGGACCGGGTCCCGAGGTGCTCGGGTATGTTTCGGACCACCAGAAGCCAAGTTAAAGAAACCAAATTTTCCAGTTTTGGTTTCCTTCTTTGCATTCGATTTCGTGTTCACGTAAGCCCTCTCGCATTTGAGAAGAAATATTTGGGCAGTGGGGAAATATTCTCTTCGCGTTCACGAAAACCCCATCGCATTCGCGTAGAAAGAAGGGGCCTGGGGAGGGTCAGTGCCAATTGCTCTTTGCGTTCGCAATGGTGCTCTCGCGTTCTCATAGGGCAGGGCTGGTACGCCTCCGCATTCGCAAGGCCCTCATCGCGTTCGCATAGGCCAAGCTTTTCTAGGCATAGTCGTTTGCCTTTGGAAACGCGAGGCCTGTTTCGCGTTCGCAAAGAAGAGGGCAGCTGGGCAGTGTATATTAAAATCGGGACTTAGCCATTTTGGGTTCATTTATTGCACTCTTGGGCCATTTTGGAGATGCAAAAGGAGGAATTTCAACCTAGCTATTGAAGGTAAGTAATTTCTACCTAATATGAGTTTAGTACATAGATTATGAGTAGATTTTAACATGTAAATTTATGAAAATCATGGGCTTAGATGAAAAATCTAGGTTTTGATAAAAATGGGATTTAACCACAAAAATAATTTCTGAATGGGGTGAAAATTATATATTTGAGTTCATGAGGTTATGAATAATAACTTTCGTCGAAAATTTTAGAAATCTGGGCATGTGGGCCCGGGGGGTGAATTTTAGGAATTCTTCAATTGGGGTTGGATAATCACTTTAATAGTTGGGATATGAACTTTTGAACATGTATTGACTATTTTATATAACATTTGACTAGTTTCGAGTCGTTTGGCACCGAATTGATTGTTTAAGCACAATTGTGGATCGGAAAGTAAGCTTTGAGACGCGATAAGTCTCTTTTCTAACCTTGTAAGAGGGAATTAACCCCATAGGTGAATTGAATTAATATGTGCTCCTATTTGTGGGGGCTACATACACACGAGGCAACAAGACTCCATACATAGCTACTAATAAGCATCGAGTTGTCTTAGGTTCACACCATACCTTGTTGATATCGTTATTTGATTATGCTTATTATTTGCCTTGAATAGAGTTGAGATTGAGGATTTCAAGATTTAAAAGTTTTCAGTTTGAATTTCTAATTTTTGGAAAGAATTGAGGAATATTATGATAACTTTGAGAAATCTATGGTTAAACGCATCACAAGTATATTTCGCGAGCGAGGTAAATTTCACTGCTCTCATGGGAGGGGGTCGTTTGCCTCGATAGGTTAAAAGATGCATCTATGATTCGTATCGTTCGACCCTCGGCAGTGCACATAGTTTATGTATATGTATTTTGGATCAGACCATACGTCCTCGGCATAATTCGTGCCTAATAATATTTGGAGCCCAATTATACTTGATATCATTTTTATTAGCTTGAGAGTTTAAATGATTCAATGATGGAAATTGATTTGGGACTTACTATCAGAGAAAGAATTGTGTATTTATTTCTTGTTATTGAGTTTTACTATCATTTACATACCCCGTGCTTATTTAGAGTTTCAGTTTTTTATTATTAGCCCATAGTAAGTGTCAAAGTTGACCTCCCATCACTACTTCTTCGAGGATAGACTAGATACTTACTGGGTACATGTTGTTTATGTACTCACGCTATACTTCTGCACAAAATGTGCAGTATCTAAGGTAGGTGCATCTGGATATTAGTCCAGCGCGCATTTTTGATTCCACGAGACTTTGCGGTAAGCTGCATTCCGAGCCCGCTCTGCATCAGCCGAAGTCTTTCTTTTGTTTTATTTTCTGTATATTTCACTTCAGATAGTAGTGTAGTATTCTTTTATATATTCTATTAGTTTCTCATACATTTGTGCCACCAGGTCTTTGAAATTATGCTAGTAGACACATGATGGTTTTGGGTTATTTTTCTTATCTCATTTGCTCTTAATGTTAGCATCTCTCACCTTATTAAGTTTTTACTTTCTATTTATGCATTAAATAAAAACCATCTATTTTAAAATATTAAAATAAACACTCATATGATTAGTTCACCGTTGGCTTACCTAGCAGTGGTGTTGGGCGCCATCACGTCCTATATAAGAAATTGGGTCGTGGCAACATGAGAAATTGGTTCGTGACAACATGGTATTAGGCACTAGGTTCACGTAGGTCTCACAACTTATGAATAGACCTAATAGCGTCTTGCAGAACAGTGTAGAGACGTCCGTACTTATCTTCGAGAGGCCATAGGGTGTTAGGAAACTACTCTTTCTTCATCTCCTATCGTGCACGTAATGCTATGGTAAGTATCTTTCTCTTATTCTCTTACAGATAGTGAGAACTCGTATAGCGGATGTTCTAGACCCGGGAGGAGCTGCTCCCCCTATTGCTAGAGTCGAAGCAAAGGTCAGGGAGGGCACCAGCCTGAGGTAGAGGACGAGGACGTCCCAAATTTGCTCCAGCTATGCCATTAGAAGATCTACTAGAGGATCATATTATTGAGAAGCAAGGTGAGATGCCTGTAGTAGAGCAAGCCCCAGGAGATTTCATGTCAGTACCAGGCTTTCAAGAGGTCATGGAACGTATGCTGCGGGTTATGGATACTATGACCCAGGCTGGCTTATTTCTAGTAAGCCAGCGACATCTCAAGAAAGAGGGGGAGCACAGACCCCTACTGCTCAGGCTCCTAGTCATGCAGCCCGTGGCAGCAGCCATACCTGATCCCAGACCAACTGCGGCCGTCGAGCCGCAGAAGTTATTAGACCGATAGAGTAGGCTACACACTCCTACCTTCGGAGGTGAGAGACATGAGGATCCCTATGGCTTCATTGACCGGCGTAGGGTGATCGATTCCAACCCTACCACTACAAAGTGGCGAGAGCGGTTGAAGCAGCTTTTAGCCGAGATGGTCGGGATCGAATCCACATGGAGCTAGAATTAGGAATTGGATTCCTATCTAAGCTAGAGATGTGTAGTGCTCTTAGTTACACTTCCAATCATCTTTTGGTTGTTTGTTACTTATAATATTTATGCTAATGATATGACTAAATTTAATTAAGTATGAATGCTTGTAAGGTTTGCTAAATGATTAAAGAGGCACTAGGAAAGTGACTTTCTCCAAGGTGAATACTTGACAGGATCTCAAGCCTAAGGCAAAGAAGTTATATTGGGGATTGAGATATCGCCAATGCACGAAATTACTCACTCTATACCTCTCGGTAGCTTGGGTGACTTTTCCCTAATTGACTTTCTCAAGACCAATTGGGTGTCAAAATTGTGCAAGCAATATAGGTTCAAGTCGGGTATTACTATCTCTAGGTTTAACCCTTTAATTGGGGTTATCAATCTCTTGATTACACCCCAATTCCTTGTTGGACTGATTTTCCTAGACTCAAGCTCTCTTTCTCAAGAAGAACCCAAGTCAAATAGGAACAAATTAGTATTTGAAACCACTAATTCAACATGGAAAACACAAATCAGTCCAAATATCAACTACCCATAAACATCTAAGCCTTAAATTAAAAGACCCATCAAATACACACACTAGGGTTGAGCCACAACCCTAGCTAATGGGTCTAGCTACTCATAATAATGGAATAAAATAAAGACATAGATGAAGAATAACCCATAAGATTTAATTACAAACTAAGATAAAGAAGATTCAGTGGTAATCTAGCTACAAATTACTCAAAATGGAACTACAAAGCCGTTCACGTGGGCTGGTCTCTAACAGATTACAAAAGATGACCTAAAAATGTGAAAATAAAGTATTTATACTAGGCCAAATTTTCTAGACAAAAATACACATGCGGAGGTGTCGCGGTCCGCAAGAAATGGATTGCGGCCGCAAGGAGGCTTTTTAGCATAATTTCTTAGTCTCTGAATCTGGCCACCGCAGACCGCATAAAATGCTCCGCAACTGCAGTGGCTTCACTGCGGTCCGCACAAAATCACACCGCGGACCACACTGCTTCAATTCTCCAAAACTACCAACTCTCTGAAACCCCTCTCCACGAACTGCATAAAATGGATTGCGGCCGCGAAGATGCTTTTGCGGCCGCAAGAAATCCTCCACAGACCGCACTGCGTTAAGCCTCCAAACTTGCACTTCTCTGAACTCATCCATCGTGGACTGCACTAAATGGTCTGCGGCCACAGTAGGTCTGTTGTGGCTGTCATGGATTTTATGCTGTAGCAATGCCTTCACTGGTTCTTGGTACTTGTGCATGTTTTTTTGAGCTGGTTTTGACTACTTGTCACTTTTTTTACCAAACCCTGCAAACAAGTACAACATGTAAGCCTTTGGGACTATTTGTATAAATTTTTAATCAAAACTCAAGCAAAAAAAGTGTAAAATGAACTAGAATCCCTAGTTATCAACTCCCCCAAACTTAAGCTTTTGCTTGTCCTCAAGAAAACAAAATAAGTCCCACCTCCTTAAGAGTACAAACAAGAAAATTCAGCTGACCCAGAGTGACCTCATCAAGCATCAATTGGGACTAACAATTACCCTTAAATCAAATGAATCATTAACAACATTCAATCTTTTAAGCACCATTGTTTTTTAGTGCGACACAATAGCATCAAGAATTGACTCGATACATCAAGGAAACTCTTTCTACTACTTTGGTGATTGTGGAACCCAAACTCATACTCCTCATTCTCTTTTAAGCAAACCTCACTTTTATATTGTAACACTCAGAACGAGGATTGCGTAAACACATTCATCTCTCTCAAAGAAAGGTCACAAGTTCGGCTCTAAGTGCCATAAGTTTGCCTCTTATATAAGTCACCACTAATGTAAGCTTCATTCAACTCATGATCATATAGGGATTTTGTGGAAATATAGTGAAGGCTTTTGGTTCAGGGTAGGAAGTATTTGGTCTAAGTAGGTTCCATCTTCCCTTAAGCACTTCATTTTCATTTTGGCACCATTCTCTTGACTTTTTGAGTTATTTACTTATTTCTTATGGGGTTAGAGAGACACACTGTCACTTTTTCTTGTTCATTTCAAACCTTTTTTCTCCTTTCTAAACTTTCCACACCTTTTATCTCTTTACTTTTATTGAATCCCTTCATTTCTTCAACATTGCTCATTCTTTTTGACTTTTTGATTTTCTTTCTTTTTCATTGTCGTTCCTTTTCTTCATTTTATACCTTTTACCACTTTGTTGCATTCATCGTCTCTCCCCCCAAACTTATGCTTTTGCCTTATGCTAAGGGAAGATCGGGTAACAAGAGAGGATCTTTTTAGAACTAGTAAAGGCTTGTATCGTGGTCTTTGAAAGAAAAAGTGCTATGGTTCAAAAGATTTGACTAGGGATATTATCATTGGTAGGATATGGAAGTTTTCAAGATATCATTCGGATCAAGGAGATCCTATAATCACTTCTCAAGTCAAACTACACTTAGGATTGGATTTCACCTAGACAAATATTCAGGGCTAGTTCTAGACTAATGGCACGGGACTTGGACTTGCAATTCAAATTCTCACCACACAAGCTATAGGATCACTAAAGAGACAGTGTCGGGGGCTCACGACAACCTTAACTAAGATTTTAGCAACACAATGGTCCTAAAATACCACTTAATGATTATCAGCCAACACAAGAGTCTCAAGGTCACAACTTTTACCATCCTATAAACAATAATTTGTCTTTGACCATAGGATTAAAGGCAAATGTGTTAGACCCAAGTGAAGCTTTGCTCAAGGCACCATTACTCACTAGCTACTATTTACACAAAAACAAAAATAAAACAGACTCAAACACTGAAGAAGGTTGTCATGCCATCCATCATCGGGAAGAGCCACCCGGTTCACACAAATTCCACCTTTAAAAAGAACTGTGGCATTAAGAAAACCAAAGGCTTATTGAATCCAACAACTCAAAATAAGAAACTACCAAAATGAAATAAGAATCTATAAAAGAAAAATGCGGAAAGTAGAATGAATATGTACAAGAGGGGATTTAGACGAATATATATATAGGGGGAATGAATATATACATCAGAAAGTAACTTTATATACAGACCATAGTTGCAAAGTACGAAAAGTGAAATAAAATGGTAACATTATGTACATACCAAAAGTGAAAATCAAAGCATAATAAAAAGGAAATAGTATCATATTTACAATACCAAATCATCCAAATAGGGCTACCCCCTCAAATGAAAGCTAGCATTGTCCTCAATGCTAACTAACCAAAATAAGATCAATAAAAGATGGAGAGTAAAAAAGACTCTTTATTGGACCTCCGTCTAGATGGGGTCCTTAGTCTGGGTCCCTAGGTCCTCAGGCTACTCGGGAACTTGTGACTGGATTCCTGTAACCTGTGTCTGTACTGGGACCTGGGCCTGTACTAGGTCCTGGGGCTGGCTAGAGGAACCTCTTTGCAGGTCCTCCAACTCTATCACATTATCATCAGCACGGGAAATTACCCTCTTCCTCTTTGCTGGCCTCTCCACTTTCTGCTCCGGCTCAGGCTGGGCTGCTGGAGCTAGGTCATGCAATAATAGCTCCAAGGGCAATTGATCAACCTTTAATTTCTCTACTTCCACCCCTACCTCTTTCACTGACTCCTTTGATACCCGAGTCTTTCTTAGCTTCTTTGTCTCCTTTGCAAGCTCCTTCAATGCCTTTCCATGAGAACCTACAACATCCAAGATCAACTTCTAGTTCTCCAGGAGCTTCTTCTGGTTATCCAGAAGCTCCTTGAGAGTCTTTTCCATTGAAGCTAGGACCTGTGGCTCTGGGGGGTACAGACTGGGCCTCCACCGAGCAAGAAAGCATAGACAGCTTAGAAGTAGCTGCCTGCATCCAGTTGTTGATATTGGCAAGGGTCTAGCTCAAACGCTGAGCAGTCAATGGGTAGGCTGTAGAGGAGGGAATATCTGGAACTGTAGAAGTGGAGGGTCCTGGGGCTATGTCAGGTGTAGCTGAGGGTCCTGTGTCTAAGGAAGGATGAGAAGAAGCTACTACTACTGGCTCTTTAGACTGGCTAGTAGAAACAGTGGCTTTGCCTTTAGGGTCCTTGGGGTTGTCAGCACCCTTGGTGTTATACCATGAAAAAGGGATTTTTGGTTTCACCTTCATATCGAACTTCCTTTTCTCCACATCCTGATCCTCAACATACATCTTCAGGAAATGTGGGAAAGGGTAGGATATGTCGCCTTCATTCGCTACCCTTGTAATCACCCTGGACATGGCATTCCCAATGTTGATCGGGTACCCCACCATAATAGATGCCACCAATATAGCTTGGGAGATAGGGAGAGAGTTCTCATTAGTGGTGGGGTCTATCCTGGTGCACACAAAGGTCTCCCACCCTTTCGCCTCGAAGTTTAGGGTTCTCCTCAAAAATTGAACCCTACTGTCAACCATGCTGGGGTTGTACCTGGAATTGCTAAGTACTCTGCTAACCACGGACGGGCATCCTCACCCAATGCCACCTTCTCTAAGTACAATGTTTCATCCTCCTCCGAAAAGTCTAGGTAATCATTGATTATTTTTCCATCAAATTTCACTGTCAAGCTCCGCACCTTAGTCACTTTTGTGTCCTTTTTTATGTGGGCAACATTCTCATAGAACTCCTTGACTAGGTGCTCATTTGCCTCCTCCACGTTGCCTGTGAAATATTCCCAGCCAGGTCTTTATCTGATCTGCCTCTATACATTAGGGTTTTGAGGTAGAAGGTCCTTGTCAATAAATCTCCGTTCAAGTATCAGCTTCCTCTCGGGCCACCACTCACAGAATTTGTGGTATGTAACCTCACTGACAAATCTTCTTTTCCACACCTCGGGGTTTCTAGTTCTCTCTACACCCCTAGGATGTTGTTCACCCCCTCCCTCTTCATTTGGAACCTCATCGTTGACGGGATCCTCTCCAGGTGATGAGCAGTAGGTGAGGTAGATGCTTCACTGTCACTACCCTCAATTGAGCCCTCAGACGACTCAGAAGAAATGTGTACTTAAGCTTGGGCAGTAGGAGCGCCTGGAGGTGTATCTCTCGGTCTGTGCCTCTCCGGCTAGTTGGGAACATACTCTGGCATTGAACTAAAATTAGATGCCTCTCGGGAAGGCAAATACTCACTTCCCTCAGAATAGGAAGCAGCTCTATTCGCAGCCTTGATTGACTTTCCAGTGTTCTTGATTGCCTGTCGGACTTGGGGAGTCAATTTGATCATACATTTTCCCCTACCCCGGGAGGACTCTCCTTTTACCTGTTGTTTTCTACCACCTTGTGATTGAACCATTATCTGGAAGTGAAAGTTAGCTAAAGCTTGTTAGTATCAAACCAAAAGAAACAGTGGAAATTATGATTGCAGACAGTGAAGAAAATAGTTTCAGACAGTAGACTGCGGACCACATAAAATGTAGTACGGCTGCAAAAGGGACCAACGCAGACCGCACAAAATGGTATCGCAGTCTGCATTGAGGTAGGGGTCAGACTGCTCACTCTCTGATTAAGGTCAACACGGACTGCGAGAATTATAGTGCGGCCACGGTAAGGCACCGCGGATCGCAAGAATCATAGTGCAGCCGCGGTCCTCAACATTTGACTTTCTGAAGTTTCACCATCGTGGTCTGCATAAAATGACATTGTGGACAAAAGAGAAGCAGCACGGACCGCAATAAATCTACCGCGGACCTTAGTAAGCCACAAGCAGCAATACTAACCTAGGGTTTCAATTTTCGTCTCATTTTTAGCCTAACATCACATATCATTAAACCACTAGGTGTTCAATCATTATTCTTTCAATCATTATTCTTAACCAATTAACCCTAATCTAACATCATTATTCAAACCTACGCTACAATTTAAAGAAAAGGGAAGAAAAAGAAGTACAACTAACTAATTAAAAGAAAATAAAACAAAGTTAAAAACAAAGAAAAGATTAAAAATACCAGTAGTGAGATGCAACACAGATGATTTAGAAACAAGGTTTGAATTTGTGCAGTTAGGGCTTGGATGAACAGTACTTTTTACTATTGAGAGTGAGAATGAGCAAAAAGTTTTAAATGAAGGCCTAAGGTCCTATTTATAGAAAAGGACCCTGGGACCCACTGTACCTACCCACCGCGGACCGCACAAAATGCATCGCGGTTTGTGGTACTTAGACACAAGAGCACTGGGCAGCCAGCCACTGCAGACCGTAAGAAATGCTTTGCGGGTGCGGTAGGGCACTGCGGACCGCAAGAAATGCATTACGCCGTGGTGGCGATCTTCATAGAACCTCTACTTTTACCAGTCAACGTTGCAGACCGCAATAAAATTTTGCCCCCACAACAAGGCCATTATGGCCGCGAAAAATGCATTGCGGCAGCAGTGCAAACTTCAGAGAGTGCACATTTTTTCACTTTGGCCCTGCACTGCATCAAAACAATCCTACACACATCTCACAACCAGTTAGTCCAAAAGTAAATCCTATACTAACAAGGAAATCAAAGAAAAACAAAAAGAAAGACACATGGGTTGCCTCCCAAGAAGCGCCAGATTTAACATCACGGCACGTTGCAGGTTACTATCAAATCACTTTAGATGGATCAGTGCCACCACGTGGCTATCATCAATCTTGCCCAGATAGTGCTTGACCTGGTGCCCATTCACTCTGAAGACCTCTCCGTTTTTGTTTTTCAAATGAAGTGCACCAAAAGGAGTCACAAGCACCACTTCAAAAGGTCCACTCCATTTCGACTTAAGCTTTCCCAAAAACAGACGTAACCGAGAATTGAACAAGAGAACCAAATCACCAACTTTTGAACTCCTTGCCACGAGCATATTTGTCATGAAAATACTTCATCTTGTCCTTGTACAAGGATGAACTGGAGTAGGTATGGAATCGGAATTCATCAAGTTCATTAACATGCTCCACACGAAGATTTTCTGCCACATCCCATTCAAGATTCAGCTTCCTCAAATCCCACATGGCCTTGTGCTCTAACTCAACAGGTCGATGGAAAGACTTCCCCAACACCAATCGGTACTAATATATACCAATCAGAGTCTTGTAAGCAGTCCTATAAGCCCATAGAGCATCATCCAATTTCTTTGACCAATCGGTCCTATTTGCATTGACCGTCTTTGACAATATACTCTTGATTTCCCTATTTGAGACCTCAACTTGGCCACTCTCCTGAGAATGATAAGGAGTCGAAACTTTGTGATTGACACCATATCTTGAAAGCAAGGTATCAAAAGCTCTATTACAAAAATAAGATCCCCCATCACTTATGATTGCTCGAGGAGTACCAAACATAGTAAAAATGCTCTTCTTGAGAAATGCAACAACACTCCAAGCCTCATTGTTGGGTAAAGCCACAACTTCAACCCACTTTGAAACATAATTAACCGCTACGAGAATGTATATGTTCCCACACGAACTAACAAACGGACCCATGAAATCAATGCCCCACACATCAAAAATGTCAACTTCGAGAATAGTATTAAGAGGCACCTCATCTTTCTTCGAAATTCCCCGCTCTTTGACACTCGTCGCATCTCTTCACAAGATCACCCACATCTTTGTACAAGGTTGGCTAGTAAAACCCACAACTACGAACCTTCGAAGCAATCCTCACCCAACCATGATGACCACCATAGGGTGAGGAATGAAAAGCCTCTAAGATACTCAATTGCTCCTCCTCCAGGACACACCTTCAAATCACACCATCCTTGCAAATCTTGAACAAGTACGGATCATCCCAATAGAAGTCCAAACTATCCCGTTTGAGCTTCTTCCTTTGGTTAGAAGAGAGCTCACACGGGACAACACCAGTCACAAGGAAATTAGCAACGTCCGCAAACCATGGCATACCATTCACCGACACAGAAAGGAGTTGCTCATCGTGAAATGAATCATTGAACTCTAGGCCACCACGAGGCCTCCCCTCCTCCTCCAAGTGGGACAAGTGGACCGCCACTTGGTTCTCACTACCCTTCCGGTCCACAATCTCCAAATCAAACTCTTGAAGTAATAAGACCTATCGCATCAGTATAGCTTTGGAATCCTTCTTCGTCATCAAGTACCGGAGTGCGGCATGATCGGTATGAACTATGACTTTGGCGCCCATAAGATATGGCCAAAATTTTTCCATTGCGAACACAATAGCTAAAAGCTCCTTCTCCGTCACCGTGTAGTTCACTTGAGCATCATTCATTGTCTTGCTCACATAATACATCAGATGAAAAATTTTGTTCACTCTTTGACCCAAGACTGCCCCAACCGCAACATCACTCGCGTCACACATGAGCTCAAAAGGCAATCTCCAATTGGGTACGGTAATAATAGGAGTGGTGCTCAACTTGTGCTTGAGAAGTTCAAAGGCTTGCGTACATTTCTTATTGAACACGAACTTGGCATATTTTTCCAATAACTTGCATAAGGGATTCATTACCTTAAAGAAGTCTTTTATAAATCTTCGGTAGAACCTTGCATGTCCAAGAAAACTTCTAACTCCCTTGACAGAAGTAGGGGAAGGAGCCTTAAAATCACTTTAATTTTTGCTCTGTCCACCCCTATACCATGCTTTGAAATTTTATGGCCAAGGACTATGCACTCCTCAACCATGAAGTGGCATTTCTCCCAATTAAGCACAAGATTAGTTTCTTCACAACGGGCCAACACTTTATCAAGATTTTTCAAACATTCATCAAACGAGTCACCCACAACATTGAAGTACTCCATAAACACCTCCAAAATATATTCCACTATATCGGCGAAAATGGCCATCATACGCCGCTGGAATGTAGCAGGTGCATTACACAACCCGAATGGCATCCTAGAAAAGGCAAAGGTACCATATGGACAAGTAAAGGTGATCTTCTCCTGATCTTCCAGAGCAATCAAAATTTGGTTGTACCCATAATACCCATCCAAGAAACAGTATAAGGAACGCCCAACAAGTCAATATAACATCTTATCAAGAAAAGGCAATGGAAAGTGATCCTTGCAGGTTACTTTATTCAAATTGCGGTAATCCATGCACACCCTTCACCCGGTGACGGTCTTGGTAGGAATCAACTCATTTTGTGCATTGGTAATCGCGGTCATACCACCCTTGTTCGGCACACATTGTACCGACAAAGTCCAAGAGCTATCAGAGATGGGGTACACAACCCCGACATCCAACCACTTGATCACCTCCTTTTTCACAACTTCTTGTATTGCTTTATTAAACCTTATTTGATGTTCCAATGAGGGCTTTGCATCATCTTCCGTAATAATCTTGTGCATACAGAATGCGGGGCTTATCCCCCTGAATATCAACTAAGCTCCATCAAATTGCCTTCTTCCACATTTGGAGCACCTCCAATATGGCATCAACCTGCATGTTAGTAATACAAGAGGAAAGTCTAACTGGCATAGTTGAACTAGGGCCTAAGAACTTATACCTGAGGTATGGAGGCAACAGCTTCAACTCCAACACCGGAGGTTCCTCGATTGAAGGTTTTGTTGGTGGAGTCTTCCTATTCTTAAGAACCAGAGAGAGTTTCCTAGGCTCATAAGAGTAAGAGCCTATTCCATGCAAAGCATTCACACACTCCACTCGGCCTTCATCCTTATTTACATCAAGATTCAACAATACTACCTCTGTAGGGTCCTCCACATTAATCATTGTACTAGTATTATCAACTATCACTTCCGTAACAAGTTCCACAAAAGAGCACACCTTATTACTGTTGGGCTGCTTTATTGACTTGCACACATGGAAGACCACTTTCTCATCATCCACCCAGAAGGTGAGTTCCCCTCCTTCCACATCAACTAAGGCCTTCCTAGTAGCAAGGAGAGGCCTTCCTAATATGATTGGAATCTCATAATCTACCTTACAATCCAAGATCACAAAATCAGCTGGCAAGATTAATTTGTCCACCTGGATAAGAACATAATCAATAATACCCAATGGTCTCTTCATAGTTATATCCGCCATTTGCAATCTCATGGAAGTTGGCCTCGATTTCCCAATAACTAAAGTCTTGAAAACTGAGTAGGGCATCAAGTTGATACCTGCCCCCAAATCACATATAGATTTTGCAAAGTCCGCACTCCCAATGGTGCAAGGAATGGTGAAATAACCGGGATCTTCTAGCTCTGGGGCCATTGAGTGCACAATTGCACTAACTTGGTGGGTCATCTTGATAGTTTCACAATCCATGGATCTTTTCTTAGTCACCAAGTCTTTCATGAATTTAGCATATCCCGGTATTTGCTCTATAGCCTCCACCAAAGGTACATTAATGGATAAGCTCTTCATCATATCAATAAACTTCTTAAACTGATTCGCATTCTTCTGCTTCGCAAGCCTTTGAGGATAAGGTGGAGGTAGCCTTAGCAAAGGAGCCTTGGTTTTTGGCACAACCATTTTCGGCATGTCTATTACGTGTTCCCTAGATGGGTTCACGTCATTCTGAATTTCCACCTCGGCATCTTGGATATCAATCCTCACTTCCTTATTCACGATCTCATCAATCACATATTCAACAACCAAAGGGATCTCATCCTCTTGCAACTCAACTTCATCACTCTAAATTTCTTTTTGTTTGGAGGCATTCACATAACCGCCTTATCCACTTCTTATAGTTACCGCCATTACATGCCCGGAATTGTTCCCACCCTTTGGGTTTACTACCGTCTCACTTGGCAGAGCCCCCTTAGGGCGAGTATTCAAGGATTGTGAGATTTGGTCTGATTGAACCTCTAAGTTTATGATTGAAGTATTATGGGAAGCCAATTGAGAATCAGAGTCTGCATTCTTTTTCATCATCTATTCAAACATCATTTCAATTCTCCACATTTTATTGTTGGAAGAACTAGGACCTTGGGATGGAAATGGGGGTGGATTGTTCGGTTGTTGATACAATGGGGGCCTTTGAAAGCCTTGCGTCCGATTTCCTTGATTGACATTATTCCAACCACCCCGATAATTGTTACCACCCCAGTTGTTGTTGTTGCTATTCTAGTTACCCTGATTGTTCTGATTATTGTTCTGAGTTCCCCAATTGGAATTTTAGTTGTAGTTCCCCCAATTATTATTCCCTTGTTGTTGTTGATTGCCCCAATTATCTTGGGGTCTCCATTATTGTTGGTTGGAAGAATTGCCCCTTGGTCCCTAATAATTATTCACATATTACACATCTTCATTCTGCCCATCATAACCATCATCTTGGAATCCACCACTATCATTATCATAGTGATCTAAAATCCCTTGGTTCTATTGACCTCTATGTCTTCTTTTGCTCACTAGCATGTTGACACCATCCATAGCATTTACTTGGTGTTTATTTTGAACCTGTTGTAACTGTGGCTTTGCTAGCTGGTTCATTGTTGTTGTCAGCTCTGCTATTGCCTATCCATGATCATGTAGCTCTTTGTGCAAGTGAGTGACCGTGGGGCACCCTGTGGCACATTGGCTCTGCTTTGCCAAGTGGAGGACAATGCATCCATCTCATCAAGAATGTTACAAGCCTCATCATAAGGCAGCTTCATAAAATTACCCCCGGTAAGTTGGTTCACTATGCACTAATTTATTGTGTTAATGCCCCTTGTATCATTGCCTTAGTCATATCATTGTTGGGACATTCCTTTACCATGGTTTTGTATCTCTCCTATATCTCATGTAATGGTTTGGTCGGCTTTTACTTGAAAGCTAAGATCTCATCCCTCAATGCTTCCATGTGCCCCGGCGAGAAAAGCTTTGAAATGAATTTATCCGCCAACTCATCCTAAGTAGTTATGGAATGGTTGGGAAGCCTCTTGAGCTAGTCCAATACCTTCCCTCTAAGTGAGAAAGGGAATAATCTTAACCGAAGTGCATCCTCTAACACATTAGATTGCTTGCTTCTTCAACAGGTATCGACAAAACTCTTGAGATATTTGTAAGCATTTTGAAGGGGAGAACCCATAAAATACCATCTCTGCTCCAACAACGTCAGCATCACATTTGTAATTTGAAAATTACCCGCCCGGATCTGGGGTGGGACAATTGCACTAGTATATCCTTGGTTAGGAAGCTCTCGAGGAACCGCTCTTGGAGGTGGCGGGGGAGGGTCCGGAACATTATCATCGACCTGGCAGCCTCTCCTTTATCCTTGAGGTACAATAGGAACCTCATCATCAACATTGTCATCTACCTCATTCCCCGGCGGAAGATCTCCAAGAGGTGCATTGTTTGCTGCCATTTTGTACCTGAATTTGCGATACACACAAATTAGTAACATAGAAGGAAAGAAAAACAATACAAAAAACTATTTAGATAGATAACCAAAATTATTAGCTCCCCGGAAACAACGCCAAAAAGTGATCGATGCCAACTTTACACCACTACAAAGTGGCGAGAGCGGTTGAAGTAGCTTTTACCCGAGATGGTCGAGATCGAATCCACAGGGAGCTAGAATTGGGAATTGGATTCCTATATAAGCTAGAGATGCGTAGTGCTCTTAATTATACTTCCAATCGTCTTTTGGTTGTTTTTTACTTCTAATATTTATGCTAATGATATGCTAATTCTAACTAAGTATGAATTCTCGTAAGGTTATCTAAATGATTAAAGAGGCACTAGGGAAGTGACTTTCTCCTAGGTGAATACTTGACGGGATCTCAAGCCTAAGGAAAAGAAGTTATGTTGGGAATTGCGACATAGCCAATGCACGGAATTACTCACTCTATACCTCTTAGTAGCTTGAGTGACTTTGCCCTAATTGACTTTCTCAAGACAAATTGGGTGTCAAAATTGTGCAAGCAATATAGGCTCAAGTTGGGTATTACTATCTCTAGGTTTAACCCTTTAATTGGTGCTATCAATCTCTTGATTACACCCCAATTCCTTGTTGGACTGATTTTCCTAGACTCAAGCTCTCTTTCTCTAGAAGAACCCAATTCAAATAGGCAAAAATTAGTGTTTTCAACCACTAATTCAACATGAAAAATACAAATCAGTCCAAATATCAACTAACCATAAACATCCAACGCTTAAATCAAAAGACCCATCAAATACCCACACTAGCGTTGAGCCACAACCCTAGCTAATGGGTCTAGCTACTCATAATAATGAAAGAAAACAAAGAAATAGATGAAGAATAACACATCAGATTTAATTACAAACTAAGATAAAGAAGATTCAGTGTCAATCTAGCTACAAATTACTCAAAATGGAACTACAAAGCCGTTCACGTGCTCTAGTCTCTAACAGATTACAAAAGATGACCTAAAAATGTGAAAATAAAGTAGTTATACTAGTATGAATTTTCTGGATAAAAATACCCCAACGGAGGTACCGGGGTCCGCAATAAATGGATTGTGGCCGCGAAGAGGCTTTTTAGCTTAATTTCTTAGTCTCTAAATCTGGCCACCGCAGACCGCATAAAATGCACTATGGCCGTGGTGGCTTCACTACGGTCCGCACAAAATCACACCATGGACTGCGCTGGCTTCAATCCTCCGAAACTACCAACTCTCTGAAACCCATCTCTGTAGACTGCATAAAATGGATACCGGCCGCGAGAAATCCTTCGTGGACCGCATTACGTTAAGCCTCCAAACTTGCACTTCTTTGAACGCATCCATCGCGAACCACACTAAATATTTTGTGGCTGCAGTGGATCTGTTGCGACTGTAGTGGATTTTATCTGCAGCAATGCCTTGACTGGTTCTTGGTACTTGTGCATGTTTCACTCCTTTTTGAGCTGGTTTTGACTACTTGTCACTTTTTGACCAAACCCTGCAAATGAGTACAACATGTAAGCCTTTGGGGCTGTTTGTATACATTTTTAATCAAAACTCAAGTAAAAAGGAGTGTAAATTGAACTAGAATCCCTAGTTATCACAGGGACAGACTATATAATATGAGTATATTAGAATCCCACGGGGTGGATTTCACTACTTTCCATCTGGAGGGTAGGGCTCGTAGGTGGTGGAACTCCTATCTTCTCCGTAGACCAGCAGGTTCTCCTCCCAAGACTTGGGATTACTTTACACGACTTTTCTTTGATAGGTATATTCCACCCTTTCAGAGGAAAGAGTTCCGATTTCAATTCGAGCGGCTTTAGCAGGGTCAGATATCAGTGACCGATCTTGAGGCGATATTCTCTGAGTCGTCTCACCATGCACTTATGATGCTTCCTACTGAGTCGAAAAGAGTACGGAGGTTCATTGTAGGGTTGCACTCAGGCATTCGGGCCATTATGGCCCGAGAGGTTGAGATGGGGACTTCTTACCAGCTAGTTGTAAAGATAGCCCAAAGGATTAAGGGTTATTGTCAGTGAAGCCGAGAGCAGGTGTCGCGGGACAAGCAATTCCGCTATTCTAGAGGGGTCAGTGGTGCCCCTTTTTGGGGAAGGGTCAGTTTGGGAGAAGTTAGCCTATTAGTCCTACATATCCAGCATTGTCGCCTCCTCGGGGTGCTCCAGTGCGACCTTATTTCAGCTTTATGCTAGAGAGTTCCTACCGCCTACCTGCTATTCAAGGTTCTTCCAGTAGGTATTCTGGCCATCATGGTCAGACTTCAGGGCAGTAGTCTACCGCTCTGAGGGGTTATTAAAAGTGTGGGGATCCTAGCAACATGAAGTGGTTTTGCCAGACTTCAGGGTAAGGGAGTACAACAAGGTTCTCAGCCAATTATTACAGCACCAGCTGCCGCACCAGTCATTCAGCCACCTAGAGGTAGAGGGCAGGTGGGCAGGGGTCGTCCTAGAGGTGGAGCCCATGTAGGTGGAGGCCAGGTAGGTGGCACTCCAGCTTGATTCTATGCTTTCTCGATCAGGTCAGATATAATGGCCTCAGATGATGTAATCACAAGTATTATTTCTGTTTGCGGTAAGGATGCTTCGGTATTATTTGATCGAGGGTCTACCTATTTATATGTGTCATCTCTAATTACTTATTTCCAAGATGTTCCTCATGAGTCTTTAGGTACTCCTATTTATGTGTCCACTCTGGTAGGTGATTCTATTATTGTGCATCGGGTATATCGGTCTTGCATTGTTACATTCTATGATTATAAGACTAGAGCGGATCTTCTGCTGCTTGATATGACCGACTTTGAGGTCATCCTGGGCATGTATTGGTTATCTCCATACTACGCCATCCTTAATTGACATGCCAAGACTGTTACCTTGGCAATGCCAGAGTAGCCTAGATTGGAGTGGAAGGGTTCGTTTGTCAGCACACCTAGTCGGATCATATCTTTTATGAAAGTTCGACACATGGTCGAGAAGGGTTATTTGGCTTATCTAGCCTATGTTCGGGATACTACCGTAGAGACTCCGTCGATTGATTTAGTACCCGTAGTCCGGGAGTTAACTGATGTGTTTCCTTCTGATCTTCCAAGAAGATCGTGATATCAATTTCTGCATTGATTTGGCTCCAGGAACCCAGCTGGGGGGTTCGTTAGACCGAGGGTATCGTCTTGTGGTGCACCGGTGTTATTTGTGAAGAAGAAAGATGGGACTATTATGTGCATTGATCACCGCTAGTTGAACAAAGTTACCATTAAAAACAAGTACTTGTTGTTGTCACACCTCCTTTTTTACTACACCCCTAGGGAAGGGTATAAAGGAATTTTTCCAATTAAAGGACAATCAAAATGGGATTTATTATTAAAAGGTTCAGAGTCGCCACTTGGGAGATTTATGGTGTCCCAAGTCACCGGTTTAAATCCCAAATCAAGGAAAGGATTGACTCTGTTTAACAGTCCGCGAATCAGAAATCTCAGTAAGGAATTCTGTTAACCGGGGAGAAGGTGTTAGGCATTCCCGAGTTCCGTGGTTCTAGCACGGTCACTCAACTGTTATAATTGGCTTAATTATCTGATTTTAGAACGTTTTGAACCTATGTGCAAATTTAACTCTTTAACCGCTTTTATTTAATTAATTAAAGGAACATTTCAATGCCATTTAAAATATGTTTCGATACGTGGCACATAAATGCACCCGTAGTCCATAACACATTTTATCTAACGTTGTTGAGATTTGGATTTGGGTCAAATAAATGCGCACCCGAGTTGAGGAAATTAATTTTTTAAAATAGCGCGCCTAAAGCAACTATGCAATTTTAAATTTGCGAGGGCCATGGAAAATTCAACTAATGGCACACCTCGAATTCTAAAGGGTCAAAATTGATTACTCAAAGGCCATGAATTAATTGATTTCCTATGTTTGGGATTTCCCACATAATTTCCCCTTTCAATCACACAGAACATCACCAACAAGCGTTAAGTCACCATCTTTAACTTCGTAAGCAGTGGAAATTCTGACCTTTTATACCCTTCCCTTTCTGAATATTCACCTATATTGAGTTTGTACATGTTTATTTAAAGATCTCAAAATTAAAAGCAATACTACTTCTCTGGTAGTAGAGGTGAACACAAAGCTTGGCCAAATTTCATCGAACAAAGGACTGCAACTATTTATCCAGCAAAAAATATTCTAAAGAATGCAACTTTTATAAGAAAATCCTATACATCTTTCCATTCTTCTGGTAACATAAGGCCAAAGTCAATTGGAGTCTAAGGCAAATAAACTCAGCCTCAAATTTCACAAGAGGAATTATCAAACAACAGAATCAGTTTAACCCAAACGACGAGATTCAAATATCGATAAACTCAACTACAAATAATGCGTTCAGAATGTGCAACTTCAGATTCGCGTCATCAGCCAAACTAGTGTCATGTTCAACCAATTGCTTTCGGACACCCGTATCAACCAACTCAGTTTCGTTGTTGTCTGTCATTGCCTTTTGACTTTGTGTTGTAGAGAAGAGTTACCGCTTTAAAAACCACAAACCAACCACCATTCTGCTTTGAATATAACAAAATGAAGTCATTACGTTAGCGTTAGGGAATTTAACATAAGATAATCTCACTTTATGTGCAATGCACCTAGCCACAGTTACCAGTTCTAACATGACTTCGAGGGTACAAAAGTGAGTTGGCATCATCCCAATTTGTTCATTTCAACCTCTCTTTTCTTTGCTTTTCTAGCAATTGCTTGCTCATTTTCCTTCCCTTTTTTTCTTTTTTCCTCTCTTTTTCTTTTTTCTTTTTTCCCTTTTTTCTTTCTTTTTTTCTTTTAATAAAAAATGAGTCGATCTAACCCTACATAGGTTGCCTACGTATCATGATGCCGCATGAATCAGATCTTTGTGTAGTTCTGGAAGATCGAGAATAAAATAAACAAACTGACATTCTTTTTTTTTCTTTTTCTTTAATGACTACTCTGATGAGAAAACAGAAATAAAAGAAGCAAATTCTTTTTTTTTTTGAATTTTTTAGACTTAATGTTCTATGACCTATTCTAAACTCAAGCTTAATGGGCATGTTTTTTTTTTTCCTTTACTTTTTCCTTTTGAAACAAATACTCTATTAAGGAAAAATCCTAGAAGAGAAAAATATTTTTTTGATTCTTTTTTCTTTTTATTTTTTTTAAGAAGGAAATCTAAAGAATAAACCACAGAAACATATTTTGAATTTTTATTTGATATCCTGACGCAATAATTCGAAATAAGGAATGAAAAAGATAAAACAAAATATTTTTGGATTTCAATTTTGATTGCCTAAAGAAGAAACTCTAATCCTAAAGTTCTAATGAAAATAAAGAAACTCTTTTTTTTCACTAATTTCCCAAAGAAATACCTTAAAAGAAAATCTTTTGGATTTTAGAGATAATACCTTAAAGAAAACTTTTAACAAGTTACTAAAAGAAAATTCTCTTTTTTTTTTTAGTCTTAATATACTAAAGGAAATATAAAAATAATTTATTTTAAGTCCTAGATATTAATTGCCTAATTAAAAAATAACCTCAAAATTTTTTTTTATTTCTAGAATTAGTACTCTAAAAAAACTTATAACGGAAATATAAAATGCAACATCCTTTATTTTTGGATTTTTGAGTTATAGCACATTTTTCAAATATAAAGCAGAAAATACAATAACAAAGACTTGACATTGTTGTACAAAACTAGAAAGTAAAAGACGACATAAAATAAAGAACAGACTCAAAACATAAAAATAAAATAAATCTCCTAAAGCAACTCCTGACTGAGCGATCCTGACTGGATGGTCAGGGGTCATGCCCAAACTCCGATAAGTATACCCACACCTGGATGAAAAAAAACTCAAACCAACACCAGGTGAGACAATAACACTCCCTATTAAACACATGCAAGACATGGTTGCAATGATTTTTTAAAAATTAACCTATGCGGCTAAAAGTGGCAAAATGCAGGATTTGACTAAGACCCTGCGAAGCCAAGAACCTAAACTCACTAGGAAGACCGGACCCTATGTGGGTTGCCTACGTATCACGCCCCAAAAGATGAGAATCGGGTATGCGTAGTTCGGGCAGATTGGATACGGTTGAGAATTAAAAAAAAACTAATTTAGAGGAAATATATTTTTTGCTTTTCTTGAAAAATGATGAAACATGCAAAATATTTTTGGATTTTCTTTTCCCTTTTGGTTTTTGATTTTTTGATTTTCTGAAAATGACGAAAAAGTGTAAAATATTTTTTTTTTTTGAATTTTTCATGTATTTTTTTGTCTTTTTCTTAATAAAAATGTAACAAAAAACATAACTGAGCCCTATTTGCTTTATTTTCATACTTCACCCTCCCTTCTTTTTCCTTTTTTTTCTCTTCTCTTTTTTTCTTTTTTTTTCATTTTTCATTTGTCCTCGACTTTCATTGGTCCGCCAAATAACCCTTTTACCCTTGGAGAAATGCAACATGTAGTACATAGGATGCATCAAGATGGTCTGTTATTTTGGGTACACCTGTCCTAGACGGACACAACCCCTGTGTTGAGTCCCCTAAGTCAAATGCACATGATGCAAATAAGCGTACCTACTAGGGATCCGGCATGAGGTTGAGTTATTCTAGGTTCAAAATCTGGGTGTATATTCTAGACTGTGTACTCGAGCGGACAACTTGAGTCGAGGAGGGGGCTATGTACCGAGAACCAAAAGGCCATCCGGCTTAGTAACTTGTCCGAGCCTCTTTCTTATTTCAAGGTATGACACTAACAGAATAGGGAGTCTCGACCAGCGAGCGCATCCCCGAAGATGAGAATAGAAGGGTTTCGTAACAGTTTTATATATACAATTCAGATAATATCAAAACGGTAAAAAGTAACATTTTGCACATTAGGCCCGAAAATGTAATAAAATCAGATAATAGATAAAGCCAAATACAATAATTATTCCAAGCTCGAATTCTCAAACCCTGAATCAAAGTTTTGGGTTCTTTTCCCTAGCAGAGTCGTCAGAGCTATCACATCTCCTTTTTTACTACACCCCCGAGGAAGGGTATAAATGAGTTTTTTCAATTAAAGGACAATCAAAATGTGATTTATTATTAAAAGGTTCAGAGTTGCCACTTGGGACATTTATGGCATCCCAAGTCACCGGTTTAAATCCCGAATCAAGGAAAGGATTGACTCTATTTAACAGTCTGCGAACCACAAATCCGAGTAAGGAATTCTGTTAACCCGGGAGAAGGTGTTAGGCATTCCCGAGTTCCGTGGTTCTAGCATAATTGGCTTAATTATCTGATTTTAGAACGTTTTGAACCTATGTGAAAATTTAACTCTTTAACCGCTTTTATTTAATTAATTAAAGGAACATTTCAATGCCATTTAAAATATGTTTCGATACACGTCACATAAATGCACCCGCAGTCCATAATACATTTTATCTAACGTTGTTGAGATTTGGATTTGGGTCAAATAAATGCGCACCCGAGTTGAGGAAATTAATTTTTTAAAATAGCGCGCCTAAAGCAACTACGCAATTTTATATTTGCGAGGGCCATGAAAAATTCAACTAATGGCACACCTCGAATTCTAAAGGGTCAAAATTGATTACTCGAAGGCCATGAATTAATTGATTTCCTATGTTTGGGATTTCCCACATAATTTCCCCTTTCAATCACACAGAACATCACCAACAAGCGTTAAGTCACCATCTTTAACTTCGTAAGCAGTGCAAATTCTGACCTTTTATACCCTTCCCTTTCTGAATATTCACTTATATTGAGTTTGTACATGTTTATTTAAAGATCTCAAAATTAAAAGCAATACTACTTCTCTGGTAGTAGAGGTGAATACAAAGCTTGGCCAAATTTTATCGAACAAAGGACTGCAACTATTTATCCAACAAAAAATATTCTAAAGAAGGAAACTTTTATAAGAAAATCCTATACATCTTTCCATTCTTCTGGTAACATAAGGCCAAAGTCAATTGGAGTCTAAGGCAAACAAACTCAGCCTCAAATTTCACAAGAGGAATTATCAAACAACAGAATCAGTTTAACCCAAACGACGAGATTCAAATATCGATATACTCAACTACAAATAATGCGTTCAGAATGTGCAACTTCAGATTCGCGTCATCTAATCAGAAAATGAACTACAAATAACGAGAGATGATTCTTAAATAAACTAGACAAAATTGATTTATTCGACTAAAGCTATGTATAAGCAAATAAGAACCGTAAAATAAGAAGTATGAATCAAAATGGACCTGGAAATTACAGTAGTTACAACTTTGAATTTCAATTGAATTTCAACAGTTACAACTTTGGAATTAAGCGAGTCCTCAAGATGTTATACCCTTCCTATTACAGTAACAATGAGACGAACGAAACTAGGATCAGAACAACTCTAGAATCGGAACGAACTCGAACAAACTCCATCGACTCCAGGCCAAAATTGGAAGAAGACGGATATTTTGACCATGGCTGGTCGCCGGAGCTTCTATTTTAGTCTTTTTTCAGCTCTGTTATTTTCGTCCCTTGTGTGTGTATGTGTTTGGGAGAGATGATGGTGAGAGGGAGCCAATCTTTCGAGGATCTGTTAGCCGGCGCTCATTTTTGGATATGGAGTCCAAGAAGAAGAAGGGTTGGGTCCTTTGGAGAAGATCAAATCGGGGGGGTTCGCTTTTTTTGTTGAAAGCGACGCAGCACTTCACTTAGATCTAGAGTCTAGGTATTTTTTTAGGCCAATTTTGGTTATAGAGAGAGAATTTTAGGTTAAGGGGGTATGGGTTTGGTATTATTGGGCCTCAAAATTGGGCCAAAGACTAAATAGAAAGGACTACAAGATTAAAATGGGACAAACTAACCCAAGACTAACCCTTCCTAAAAAATATAAAACTACTCTTAATTAATTGAACTGAACTATACTGAAACTATTTTTGTGTTTTCAAGATTATATGGAAATAAAGATCAGGTACTATTTTTTGTATATTTTTTTTTATTTCAATTTATGAAAGATACGTAAACTTAAATATTTTTATAATTTTAATTTTTTTGTTTGTGACGAAATGAAGTAAAAGAGTAAAAATTGTTGAAATAGCTATATTAGGCCTAAATTAAATATTTACATGCTAAAATATAAAAAATCTTGGGGAAGGTCAAAAATTACATGTCTATAGTTGTCGCGGATTAATGATTTGTTTGACTAGTTGCAGGGTGCCAGGGTGTTTTCTAAGATTGACTTGAGATCGGGGTACCATCAGTTGAAGATTCGGGATTCGGATGTTCTAAGGATTGCTTTTCGGACTAAGATATGGCCATTATGAGTTTCTAGTGATGTCCTTCGGTCTGACTAACACCCCAGCGGTGTTTATGGATTTGATGAACAGGGTGTTCAGGCCGTACATTGACTCTTGTGTCATTATCTTCGTTGATGACATCTTGATCTACTCGCATAGCATGGAGAAGCACGAGCACCACTTGAGAGTGGTGCTTCAGATCTTGCGGGAACAGAAGCTATATGCTAAGTTCTTCAAGGGTGAATTTTGGTTATATTTTGTAGCATTCTTAGGGCATATTGTATCGGGCAAGGGTATTAAGGTAGATCCCAGGAAGATTGAGGCAGTTTAGATTTGGCCTCGTCCTACTACGGCGACTGAGATCAGGAACTACTAGGGGTTAGCTGGTCATTATTGCCGGTTAGTGGAGGGTTTCTCATATATTGCAGCACCTTTGACTAGATTGACCTAGAAGGGTGCTCCGTGCCATTGGTCCGATGATTGTGAGGCGAGCTTTCAGAAGCTCAAGACTGCATTGACTTCAGCGCCGGTGTTAGTGTTGCCTTTCGATTCAGTGATGTGTATTGTGTATTGTGTCATCCCACACATTAGTTTAGGTTGTGTATTGATATAGCAAGGGCGAGTTATTGCATATGCTTCACATCAGCTGAAGCCCCATGAGAAGAATTATCCTATACACGATTTAGAGTTGGCCATTATTGTTCATGCTCTTAAGATCTGGAGGCATTATCTTTGTGAGGTGTCGTATGAGGTTTACATTGATCATCGTAGCTTGCAGCATTTGTTCAAGCAAATGGATCTCAATTTGAGTCAGCGCAAGTGGATTGACTTACTAAAGGACTATGATATTACCATTCTTTATCATATGGGCAAGGCAAATGTAGTTGCAAATGCTTTGAGTAGAAAGGCGAAAGTATGGGTTGCTTGGCATTCATTTCAGCAAAGGAGAGGCCAATAGCTTTGGACATTCAGTCCTTGGCTAATAGACTTGTGAGGTTGGATATTTTAGAGCTCAATCGAGTTCTTACATGTGTCGTTGCCCAGTCTTCCCTATTAGAGCAGATCAAGGCTCGTCAGTTTGACAGGGTGGTGCTAAGGAAGTTACCATCGGTGAGGATAGTGTTCTGTGACTCCAGGGTTGCCTATGTGTTCCTAATTTTGATGTCTTAAGGGAGTGGATTCTAGAGGAGGCACACAGTTCTCAGTATTCTATTTATCCAGGTGCTACGAAGATGTATCGCGACCTGAGGCAACATTATTGGTGGCGGCTTAAGAAGAAGAAGGACATAGTGGAGTGTGTTGTGAGGTGTCTAAATTTCCAGCAGATTAAGTATGAGATTCAGAGTCCAGGTGGCTTGCTCCAACAGATGACTATACCTGAGTGGAAATAGGAGTGCATTACTATGGATTTCATAGTTGAGTTGTCGCGGACTCTGTGAAAGTTTGATGCAGTTTGGGTCATTGTCGATAGGTTGACCAAGTCGGCACACATCATTCTGGTGGTGACCACATATACTTCAGAGAGGTTGGCCCAGATTTGTATTCAGGAGATAGTTCGGTAGCATGGTGTTCCTGTTTCCATCTTATCAGATAAAGGCCCTAAGTTCACTTTGCATTTCTAGAGAGTAGTATAGAGTGAATTGGGGACCCGTGTAGAGCTCTGCACAACCTTTCATCCACTAACCGACGGGCATTTGGAGCAGATAGTTCAGGTCTTGGAGGACATGCTCAAAGCATGTGTGATTGACTCTGGAGAGTAGTAGGATCAATTCTTGACTTTGCCCTAGTTTGCTTACAACAACAATTATCAATCCAGCATCGAGATAGCTTCGTTTGAGGCTTTATATGGTCGGTGATGTCGTTCTCCCATCGGATGGTTTGAGCCCGACAAGACTAAGTTACATGGTACTGATTTGGTGAAGGATGCCTTGGAAAAGGTAAAGTTGATTCAAGATCAACTTCTTACAACACAGTCCAGACAAGAGCTACGCAGATTAGAAGGCGCATGATTTATCATTTATGGTAGGCGAGAAGATACTCTTGAAAGTCTCGTCGATGAAGGGGACATGAGGTTCGGGAAGAAGGGAAAGTTGGAGCCCAAGGTTTATGGGTTCATTTGAGATGTTGAGACGAGTTGGGAAGGTTGCTTATAAGCTTGCTTTGACTTCCAGTCTATCGAGAGTTCATTCGGTTTTCCATCTGTCTATGCTCCGGAGGTATCATGCCGACAGGTCACATATGTTAGACTTTAGTACGATCCAGTTAGATGAGAGCTTGGATTATAAGGAGGAGCCAGTTGTCATTGTTGATAGGTAGGTTTGCCAGTTTAGGTCCAAGAGGATTTCTGCGATAAAGGTTCATTGGAGGGGCCAACCAGTCGAGGAGGTGACTTGGGAGTTTCAGGAGGACATGCGGGGCAGATATCCATACTTATTTAGAACTCCAGGTATGATTCTAGACCCGTTTGAGAACGAACACTTGTTTAAGAGGTGGAGAATATAACGACCCGACCGGTCATTTTGCTTTTGAGAACCCTGTTCCCCTATATAAGACTCCTCGTATATGCTTTTACTGTTTCATGACTCGCGTGGATGGTTAGTTCAGGATTTGGAAGGGTTCGAGTTAAAATCGGAACATTTGGTTCCTTAAGTTGGCCTTAAAAGGCTAAGTTTGACTTCAGTTACGTTTTGAGCAAACGATCTCGGAATTGGGATTTAATAGTTCCAATAGGTTTGTACGATGATTTTATATTTGAGTGTATGTTCGAATCGGGTTTTGTATGACCCAGGAGCGTTTCGGTGCCTAATAGTGAAACCTAACTCTTTGAAAGTTCTAAAGTTCTTTAAATTTGGTTTGGAGTAGGTTTTGGTATTATCGAGGTCCAATTGGGATTCCGAGATGGGGAATAGTTCCTTATGGTGATTTAAGACTTGCACGCAAAATTGAGTATCATTTCGAGTAGTTTAAGTATGATTCGGTGCATTCGAAGCGATTTGGAATCTTGAAGTTCATAACTTGATTCAATTTGGTTTTGGGGTGTGATTCTTGGTTGTATTGTTCTTTTACGCATTCCGAGAGTTGGATCAAGTCCGTATTATGTTTATGGACTTGTTGGTGTAGTTGGACGGGAACCCGAGGGCTCGGGTATGTTTCGGACCACCCGGAGCCAAGATAAAGAAACCAAATTTTCCAGTTCCGGTTTCCTTCTCCGCATTCACGTAAGCCCTCTCACGTTAGCGAAGAAGGATTTGGGCAGTGGGGCAATTTGCCATTCGCGTTCGCGTAGAAAGAAGGGGTCTGAGGAGGGTCAGTGCTAATTGCTCTTCGCGTTCGCGATGGTGCCCTCGCATTCGGGTAGGGCAGGGGTGGTACGCCTCCACGTTCGCGAGGCCCTCATATCGTTCGTGTAGGCCAAGCTTTTTTGGTCCTGGCCATTTGCCTTCGCAAACACAAGACATCTTCCACATTCGCGAAGAAGAGGGCAGATGGGCACTGTGTTTTAAAATCGGGACTTCGCCATTTTTGGGTTCATTTATTGCACTCTTGGGCGATTTTGGAGCTGCAAAAAAGGGGATTTCAACCTAGCTATTAAAGATAAGTAATTTCTACCTAATATGAATTTAATACATAGATTATGGGTAGATTTTAATATGTAAATTTGTGGAAATTAGGGGTTTAGATTAAAAAAACTTAGGTTTAGATAAAAATGGAATTTAACCATGAAAATGATTATGGAATGGGATAAAAAATATATATATTTGAGTTCATGAGGTTATGAGTAACAAATTTCTTCGAAAATTTTCGGAATCCAGGCATGTGGGCCCGGGGTGAATTTTAGGAATTCTTCAATTGAGGTTGGGTAATCAGTTTAATACTTAAGATATGAACTTTTGAACATCTGTTGACTATTTTATATAACGTTTGACTAGTTTTGAGTCGTTTGGCACCGAATTGAGGGTTTAAGCACAATTGTGGATCAAAAAGTAAGCTTTAAGACAAGGTAAGTCTCTTTTCTAACCTTGTAATAGGGAATTAACCCCATAGGTGAATTGAATTAATATGTGCTCCTATTTGTGGGGGCTACGTACGCACGAGGTGACGAGAATCCGTGCATAGCTACTAATTATACTTATGTCCAGGTAGTCTTAGGTTCACACCATACTTTGTTAACACCGTTATTTGATTATGCTTATTGTTTGCCTTGAATACAGCTGAGATTAAGTATTTCAAGGTTTAGAAGTTTCCAGTTTGAATTTCTTATTTTTGGAAAGAATTGAGAAATATTATGATAACTTTGAGAAATCTATGTTCACTTCTGTCGCAAGTATAATCCGCGAGTGAGGTAAATTTCACTACTATCATATAAGCGGGTCGTTCGCCTCGGCAGATTAATCGATGCATCTATGGTTCGTGCCGTTCGACCTTCGACAGTGCACATAGTATATGTATATGTATTTTGGATCGGGTCGTATGGTCTCAGCATAATTCGTGCATAATAATATTTGAAGCCCAATTATAATTGATATAATTTTTATTGGCTTGAGAGGTTAAATGATTCAATGATGGAAATTGATTTGGGACTTACTATCAGAGAAAGAATTATTTATTTATTTCTTGTTATTGAGTTTTATTATCATTTACATACTCCCTGGTTATTTAAAATTTCAGTATTTTATTATTTGCCCATAGTAAGTGTCGAAATTGACCCTCGTCACTACTTCTTCGAGGTTAGACTAGATACTTACTGGATACATATTGTTTATGTACTCACGCCACACTTCTGCACTAAATGTGCAGGATCTGAGGTAGGTGCATCAAGATATCAGTTCGGCGCACATTCTTGATTCCACGAGACTCTGCAGTGAGCTTCCTTCCGAGCCCGTTCTGCAGTAGCCGAAGTCTTTCTTTTGCTTTATTTTCTATCTATTTCACTTTAGACATTAATGTAGTGTTCTTTTGTATATTCTACTAGTAGCTCATACATTTGTGACACCAGGTCTTGGAAATTATGCTAGTAGACACATGATGGTTTTGGGTTATTTTTCTTATCTCATTTGCGCTTAAAGTTAGTATCTCTCACCTTATTTTACTTTCTATTTATGCATTAATTGAAAATATGCTATTTTAAAAATACTAAAATAAACAATCATGTTGTTAGTTCACTATGGCTTACCTAGCGGTAGCGTTGGGCGACATCATGGCCTATAGGAGAAATTGTATCGTGACAACATCAGAAATTGGGTTGTGACACGAAAGCCTCGATAGTGCATTTACCTAAAACCCACTGACCATAAGCCTATACTTATTTCCCTAAAAAACAAAAATACTTCATCCTTAGATAAAGCTTTCCAACTGGAATCAATTTGGTGCACACACCTTGACTTCATTAACGTAGTAAAAAGGAATTGGGACAATAACGACCTCCTAACAGCTACAAACTCCTTTGAGGATGAAGTTAGGAGTTGGAGTAGAGAAGTCTTCGTAACATCCACAAACAAGAAAAGCAAATCCTTGCAAGACTACGAGGAATACAAAACAGTCAAAAGTACCACACTAGCCTATTTCTACAACAATTGGAGGAAACCTTACAACATAAGTTTAATTATATTCTCAAATTGGAAGAAGATTATTGGAAACTCATGTCTAGGGTCATGTAGATAAATGATGGAGACGCAAACACAAAGTTTATTCATATTTCGGCCACAAATAGAAGAAGATCTAACAAAATCAATTTCTTCAAAGACAATATGGGCAATTGGATAGATGACCACAAATCTATCATTCTCCATAAGACTAGCTTCTTCCAGGTTCTATTCACAACTTCCCATACCTTCTCTACTTGGCATACCAAAATAAGTGTGACATTACCCTTCCACAAAATTGACCTTTTGTGCCCAAATTACCCACTAATGGATAATGAAAATTTAAAAGTCGTCTTCTCCTTTAATCCATATAAAGCCCCAGGTCCAGACGGTTTACACCCCTTTTTCTTTCAAAAATATTGGAAGAACATTAGCGGAAAGGTAAATGACTTTTGTCATAAGGTGTTTAGGGAAAGTCATATACCTAGAGAAATAAATGGAACCTATATTTGCCTAATTCCTAAATTTGAAAATGCTAACAATTTAAGGAACTTTATACCAATTAGTCTTTGTAATACCATTTACAAAGTAATTACAAAAACCATAGCCAACAAGATGGAACCCTACCTTACCAAGCATAATCCTTCACACTAACGAGAGGAATTAGACAAAGAGATCTGATGTCCCCATATATTTTTATACTTTGCATGAAAATGCTCTAAAAATGATAAATTACAAAGTAGACATTAGGAGATGGGACACAATAAATATTACCTCAAAAAGTCCTCCCCCCCCCCATCTCACTTACTTTTTGCGGATAATTTAACTCTAATGGATAAAGCAAATACAAGGACTGCTCTCACTATCCTTAATTGCCTTGCCAATTATCAGGACAAGTCATTAGTAGAGCAAAATTCAAATTGCTCGTGTCTCATAATTGATCAAAAATAATACCTTACATTCCTTTTCAACATAAAGCTTAGTGACAATATTGGTACGTACTTAGGCTTTTCCATCTTAAACTCCAACTGCAAACCAAAAGATTACCAATTTTTGGTTGATAAAATGAGGGCAAAATTAGGGAGTTGGAAAGCAAAATGGCTCAATACTGCTGGAAGAAGCACCCTAGCCTCCTCTACCTTAATAGTATTCTGAATCCCATCATGCAATACTCTCTCCTGCCAACAAAAACTCTTAAAGATATTGATAAAGTCCAAAGAGATTTCTGATGGAGCTCCTCTCTAAAAAACAAAAATTACACCTTCTTAATTGGAATACTGTAAAGACAAGTGCAGGGGGGAGGAGGGGGGGTCAGGAATTTGGAAAGCTAGAAGCAAAAATATGGCCCTACTAACTAGGCTAGCCTTGAGAATTCTTAACAATACAAACTCCATATCTAGAAATATGTGGGTGCTAGGGGGAAATTCATAACCTCATTTATCTGGAAAAGTGTGATGACCCGGCCCGTCGTCACGTGAGTTACTACCCCGTTTCCCTCATATTATGCTTCACTATGTTTCAATATCAGTAATTGAGTTAATCGGGTAGGATTGGATTGGTTTTAGTTGGAAATGAGACACTTAGTCTCTTAAAGGGAAGCTTGTTTTGGAAAAGTCAACTGGAAGTTGACTATTTAGTTAGAGGGCCTGGATGTGAATTATGATGATTCGGTTAGCTTCAGAGGATGATTTGTGACTTAGGAGTACAATCGGAATTAAAATTGGAGGCCCGGTGTAGAATTAGGCTTGAATTGGCGAAGTTTGAATTTTGGCGAATTCCGGTTGATAGGTGAGATTTTGATCCGAGGGTCGGAATGGAATTTTGATAGTTGCAGTAGCTTCGTTAGGTGATTTTGGATATGTCTACAAATTTTTAGGTCATTCGGACATCGTTTGGTCGGGTTTTAATTGAATGCGCATTGCGGAAGTTTTGATGAAAACTAGGCTTGAATCCGATGTATTTATTGGTTTTAGCGTTGTTTTACGTGTTTTGAGGATTGGAAAAAGTTTGAATAAGGTTATAGGCTGTGTTGGTGCTTTTGGTTGAGGTCCCGGGGGCCTCGGTGTGATTTCGGGTGGTTAAACGGGAATTTTGGAAGTATGTTGCAAGTCTGAACTTCTGCCTTCTAGTGTTTCCGCATCTGTGGAAAAGGAGCCGCAGAAGAGGTTCCGCAGATGCGGCAGGATGGTCGCATAAGAGGTCAGGCGTGGCCCAGGGCAATTCCGCATAAGCGGACTAGGGGGTCTCTTTAGCGGGTCCGCATGAGCGGATATTACACCGCAGAAGCGGTCGATGGAGACCGCAAAAGCGGATGCTGAGTCGCATAAGCGGTCCCACAGATTTTTAAGAGAGACCTCATAAGAGGTCAAATGGTCGCGTGTTCGGGACCGCAGGTGCGGTTATTGGACCGCATAAGCGGAAATCGACCAGGGATTTCAATAAACAGTAGTTCACAATTTTTAAAAAAAGAGAAAATATTTAGGACTTCGACTAGGGTTGTTCTTGGGCGATTTTGAGGAGAAATCGAAGGAGCTTCATCAGGTAAGAACTATTAGCCTCAGAATATGTTATTTTGAGGTAAAAACATTGATTAATCACTGAATTTTAAGGATTTAAAGGTTAAAAATGGAGGTTAGGGCTTGAAAACTCAAGAGAATTTAAATGTGAGTTTGGAGGGGCAAACGAACTCCGATTTTTGTAAATTTGATATGTATAGACTCGTCGAAAGACGTGGAATCCGGTGATGTAAATTTTGGAATTTTTCGAGAAGTGGGCCCAGGGATCAGGTTTTGCCAACTTCGTGATTTTTAGTATTTTTCGAGTAATTTCGATTGGGTTATATTTCTTTAGCATATAGTAATGTATTCGTTGTGGTTTTGAATAGATTCGACGCGCGAGGAGGTTGATTCATGAGGAAAGGGCATTGCGGACTAGTCTACAGCCGGTTTGAGGTGAGTAATAGATGTAGATGATGACCTGAGGGTTTGAAACCCCGGTATCGCACATTGTGATGCTGTATTGAGGTGAGATATGTACTATACGGTGAGTGCGAGGTCGTTTGTGGATGGGACTATGGCTTAGTCCGTCCGAGTGATGTCTATATTGGGTTATTGACTAGGAATTGGATGGTAAACATCCTACTTGGATTGTTATAAACATATTTGGGCTGCGTGCCAAATATTTGGATCCCTTAGGGATTATTATCACTGTTGCCATGAAATTGAGCATGTTTCCATGATATCAGTCCTGAGTTAGATACTGTCTAGAAATGATTAGCAATCTTCCCAGGTTTTAATCACTTAAACTATAATACCTATTAAATGGAACCAAAAATGGTAAACTTGATTGTGCCCGTGTGGCTTGCATGCATATATAACTGGACTGATTGTGGACCGGGCTGCACGCCACAGCAAATGCTACTATGTCATTACGCTTGGGCTGTAGGAGTCCCTCCGGAGTCTGAACCCCCACAGTAAGCACGGATACCCAATGGATCGGGCTGTACGCCGCAGCGGTCATGTGCATTGCATTGTATTCATGCATTGATATCTATTTGTCTATCTGTCGTTGATTACTGTTGTTTCATTGTTTAATGTGCTAAATGGTTAGTTTCAGCTTTGCATTGTGGTATTTCGGGATTCCTTACTTTTAGTCATTATACATGTCTATTACCACTGAGTTGGAAGTACTCACTTTACTCCCTGCACCATATGTGCAGATTCAGGTGTCCCGGAGACTTAGTTGAGCAGTCGCTGTCTTCCAGAGTTTTATCAGAGTTGTCGAGGTAGCTTCCTGACGTTCGCAGGACCCGACTTCTCTCTTTTATTCAGTTTTATTTCCGCATTCTAGACTTATGTATTTTCAAATATTTGTTACTCCGTTGTTTAGAGGCTCTAGACTCGTGACCCCAGATTCTGTTAGGAGTGTTTCGTTGGATATTTCGGTCTGTTCCGTATTATTTTTATTATAACCATCGGCTTATTATTATTTTTTTTACCGTTAAATTCCCTTAAATTGTCGGTAATGAGTTATCAGGTTGGGTTCGTGAGTGATAATTGGTCAGGCTTGCCTAGCTATATGGTTGGGCGCCATCACGACCGGGTTTGGGTTGTGATAAGTTGGTTTCAGAGCCTAGGTTACTAGGCCTCATGAGTCATGAGCCGGTTAGTAGAGTCTCGCGGATCGGTACGTAGAAGTCCGTATCTATCCTCAGGAGGCTACAGAATCTTTAATAAATACTTCACTTTCTTGAACTTCTTGTCGTGCGATTTTGTTGGTTCGTGAACTAAATTTTTGCATTCTATTCTCTCGCAGATGGCGAGAAACCCTGCTACCAGACGTGACGGACGACCACCTTTGGCACCCGCTAGGGGCCGCGGTCGCGGTCGTGGTCGAGGTAGACCAGCAGGGGCAGCACCTACCGATCCACCAGCTGCCCAGGTTCAGGACCAGCCTCCAGCTGTAGATGCTCCAGCAGCACCTGTTCAGGCACCGGTAGTGCCCATTGTGATTCTTGGTCGTCAGGAGGCTTTGGCTCAAATATTATCCGCCTACACTGGCCTGGATCAGGCCGTATCAGCCACTACTGCAGCAGCTACTTCTCAGACCGGGGGTGGTCAGCAGACCCCTGCTGCTCGCACACCCGAGCTGGGCGTCCAGGGATTTCAGACACCGGGAGTTGCCCCAGTTGCACCAGTTGCCCCAGTTGCGCCAGATGCACTAGCTCCAGATTTTGTGGTTCTGGCTATGCCAGATGATGAGTAGCGTCGACTGGAGAGGTTCGGCATGCTCCAGCCTCCGACGTTCAGTGGTACAGGGGGCGAGGATGCCCAGGGATTTCTAGACAAGTGTCAGCGTATGCTTCGCACTACAGGGATATTGGAGTTGAGTGGAGTAGATTTTACTACTTTCCAGTTCTCAGGGCCTGCATTTACTTGGTGGGAGGAGTTTGAGAGGCGTAGGCCTGTTGGAGCAGCGCCCCTTACTTGGGAGCAGTTCTCCGCTCTCTTTCTGGAGAAGTATGTACCGCAGTCTCGTAAGGAGGAGCTGCATAGTCAGTTTGAGTGTTTGCTTCAAGGGGACATGACTGTGACCCAGTATGAGTTGAGGTTTACGCAGCTAGCTCGGCATGCTACTTGGATGATCCCGACTGATCGGGAGAGGATTAGGAGGTTCGTGGATGGCCTCAACTATCCCATTCATATTTTGATGACTAGAGAGAGGGTTGTGGCCGCCTTGTTTGAGGAGGTATTTGATATGGCTCGTCAGATAGAGATAGATCGTCGTCTAGAGCGTGAGGAGAGGGAGGCCAAGAGGCCTCGAGGTTCAGGTAGCTTCAGCGGTGCACCGTCTAGGGGCCAGTTCCAGCGCAGCAGAGGTCGTTCCTTCAGACCTCCTCAGTCAGGTCGCACATAGTCCAGTGGGGCTTCTTCAGGCCGTGTTCACCAGGGTTATCAGCAGGGCCAATCTTCACTTAGCGCCCTTCCAGCTCAGGGTACTACTCCTTCTTCTTCAGCCCAGGGTTCATCTGTAGCGAGGGGTTCCTTCAGTCCCCTTCTCCAGCTCCAGGTCGTTGCTACGAGTGCGGTGAGTTGGGTCATATGAGGAGACAGTGTCCTTGGCTCCATGGTAGACAGTCCCAGCAGAGGGATCAACCCTCATCTTCTACTCCTGTTTCTTCAACACCCACCTAGTCAGCTAGGAGTGGAGGCCAGGTAGCCAGAGGTCGCCCCAGGGGTGAAGACCAAACTGGCGGTGGTCAGGCTCGATTCTATGCTCTTTCAGATATAAGGGATGCCATTGCATCAGATGCCGTCATCACAGGTATTATCTCAGTCTGCCACAGGGATGCTTCTGTCTTATTTGATCCCGGATCTACCTATTCCTATGTATCTTCATACTTTGCTCATCATTTGGGTACGACCCGTGGTTGTCTTGCCTTGCCTGTGCATGTATCTACCCCGGTAGGCGATACTATTATTGTGGATCACGTATATTGATCTTGTCTTGTTACTGTTAGGGGTCTGGAGACCTGAGTTGATTTGTTGTTGTTGGGTATGGTAGACTTTGATATGATTCTGGGTATGGATTGGTTATCTCCGTACCATGCTATTCTGTACTGTCATGCCAAGACAGTTACATTGGCCATTCTGGGTATTCCAAGGATTGAGTGACGAGGTTCGACCGATTATGTTCCCAGCAGGGTGATTTCCTTCTTAAAGGCACAGCGAATGGTTGGGAAAGGATGTTTAACATATTTAGCTTTTGTGAGAGATGTTGGAGCTGAGACTCCTAGTATTGATTTTGTGCCCATTGTGAGAGAGTTTCCAGATGTGTTTCCAGCAGACCTGCCGGGCATGCCACCGGACAGGGACATTGATTTTGGTATTGATCTGGTGCGGGGCACTCAGCCCATCTCTATTCCTCCCTATCATATAGCACCAGCAGAGCTAAAGGAGTTGAAGGAGCAGCTTCAGGAACTCCTAGAAAAGGGGTTTATTCGCCCGAGTGTGTCACCGTGGGGTGCACCAGTCTTATTTGTTAAGAAGAAGGAGGGCACAATGAGAATGTGCATTGATTACAGACAGTTAAACAAGGTGATAGTGAAGAACAAGTACCCACTACCCCGTATTGAGGATTTGTTTGATCAGCTTCAGGGAGCAAAGGTACTCTCTAAGATTGACCTTCGATCAGGCTATCACCAGCTGAAGATTAGGGGTTCGGACATTATGAAGACGGCTTTCAGGACGAGATATGGGCACTATGAGTTTTTGGTTATGTCATTTGGGCTGACTAATGCCCCAGCCGCATTCATGCACTTGATGAACAGTGTATTTCGGTCGTATCTAGATTCATTTATGATCGTGTTTATTGACGATATTCTGGTGTACTCGCGTAGTCAGGAGGAGCACGCGCAGCACTTGAGGGTGGTATTGCAGAGGTTGAGAGAGGAGAAGCTTTATGTAAAGTTCTCCAAATGTGAGTTCTGGCCTAGTTCCGTGGCTTTTCTGGGACACGTGGTGTCCAGTGATGGTATTCAGGTTGACCCAAAGAAGATTGAGGCAGTGCAGAGTTGGCCCAGGCCGTCCTCAGCTACTGAGATTCAGATTTTCCTTGGTTTGGTGGGTTATTACCAAAGGTTCGTTCAGGGTTTTTCATCTATTGCTTCGCCTTTGACGAAGTTGACGCAGAAGAATGCTCTATTTGTGTGGTCAGATGAGTGCGAGGAGAGCTTCCAGAAGCTCAAGTCAGCTTTGACCACAGCTCCGGTACTGGTATTGCCATCAGCTT
>MU720104.1:28588-90399 GCA_026770625.1 Nicotiana glauca | reverse complement strand
AAACTTAAATAACTAATCCCGTTCTGACTGTCCTTAAATTGGAAAAACTCCTCTACGCCCTCGCGGGTAAAGTAGCGTATGAAAGAGGAGGTGTGACACACGTAACGAACTCTGAGCTAGAAGGGCACTAAGTGATGACTGGCCCTGATGAGAACAGTGATAACCATGACCCGATGACGCCCCACAATAACCTGGGTGAGCTGGCTAAGCATGCTTGAATGGATGGCCTCTACCGTACTGGAACTGACCTCTCGAAGGAGCACCATTATAACTAATAGATCCTCGAGGCCTCTTGGCATCCCTCTCCTCTCGCTCCTGGTGATGAAAAAACTCAATCTCACGAGAAATGTCTATAACCTCCTCAAACATCGCACCAGACACCCTTTCTCTGGTCATAAGAATACGAAGCTGATAAGTGAGGCAATCAACAAACCTCTTAATCCTCTCTCTATCTATTGAGACGAACCATTTTGCATGATGAGCTAACTTAGAAAACTGCATCTCATACTGCATCACAGTCATCTCTCCCTAATGCAACCACTCAAACTCCCTACACAGCTGCTCCCTACGAGACTGCGACACACACTTCTCCAGAAAGAGAACGGAGAAATGCTGCCTAGTAAGGGGTGCTACACCAACAGGCCTACGCCTCTCAAATGCCTCCCACCATGTGAAGGCAGTTCCAGAAAACTTATAAGTTGTAAAAGCGACCCCGCGGGTCTCCAGAATACCTGCCATACGAAGCATATTTTTACACTTATCTAAGAAACCCTTGGCATCCTCGCCCTCTACACCACTAAAGGTTGGAGGCTGAAGCCTGCCAAACCTCTCCAACCTACACTGCTTGTCCTCTGGCATGGCAGAATCTACATAGTCCTGAGCAGCTGCAACCGGCTAGGCTGGATGTGCCCCTAGTGTCTGCAGTCCCTGCACGACCTTCTTAGGTGTACGAGTGACACGAATCTTATTGCCTCGCCCAGCTTGAGAAGTAGCTGTGTCTATAATAAATTAAACCTCCTAAGCTAGGCCAATGCAAACTGATGGAATCTGAGCCAAGGCCTCCTAAAGACCTGAAATCACAATGGGCATAACTGGTGCCTGAGCTGGTGCTACTGGAGTTCCTACAACTGGGACTTGATGAGGGGCCCGAAAGCCCCCAAAGAACGGAAATGGAATTCGATTCACTCCCCATTCTCTCTTAAATAAATAAAGCTCGCCCTGGGCCGGGTCTTTCCCTGTTGTTCTGTTCCCGCCACGAGAAAGACGCACGGAAGAGGTATTCCCAGCGCGCGGAGGATCCGTTGAGGGTTTGTCTCGGTAGGGAACTGTACGATCTTTTCCCCTATTGTATTGAATCAATAAAAAAAAGAGGTCAGTGCTACGGCCCCCTATTATTTGATCCAATATTGACCGGGGACGGCTGAACTAGGGCGGCTGGTGGATCTGCAAGTGCTGCCCTAGCTGCTGTGCAGGCCACGCCTCTGCCCCTATCGTGATCGCGGCTGTATCCTCAGCCTCTAGTGGCCATAGCTTGTGGTACTGGTGGTCGCCCATCCTGACCGGTAGCGCGTTTCCTCACAATCTATAAGAGAATAGAATAATAGAAGTTTAGTATTTGGATTAACAAATTCACAAGACAAGAATTTCAAGAATATGAAGTTTTTCCTAAATGTTCTACAGCCTCTCGAGGATAAATATAGATGTCTCCGTACTGATCCACGAGACTCTACTAAACCTGCTCATGACTCATGAGACCTATGTAGCCTAGGCTCTGATACCAACTTGTCACGACCCTAAACCCGGACCCGATCGTGATGGCACCTGTTGTGGAGACAAGGCCAGCCGACACTTTCCATTTCAACTTTAAGCAATTAAACAATAAGATTCAAGCCTAAAACAAGATAAATAATCCAAATGTGAACAGTGACAATACAGAACAATATGCGAAATACAAATCAACACAGCCCGATACTGGGGTGTCACTAGTCATGAGCATCTAAAATCTGGGATAATCAAGAAAAAGTATATAGAGTTCAATATGAAACTAAGACAAGGAGAAATAAGATATGGAAGAGCTTTGGTCTGCGAATGCCGGCAGCTACCTAGAGAATCTTCGGATTCGCCTGAGCTAGAAAGATCAACACTCGGGAGCGGGACTAGATGCGCCTGAATCTGTACACAAGGTGCATGGAGTAAAGTGAGTACTCCAACTTAGTGAGAGATAATCATAAATAAATGACTGAGAGATATGAAAACACCCAAGGCATATTACAGGCTATAATGAAGCAGTAAAACCAGTAAATATATGTAAAATCATTTGAGTTCAGTTTTAAACCTTAGGAAATACCTTTTCAACAATTAAACAGGTAATTGACAGACAAATAAGAATGATAACCACATAAAGGTTCGCCCCTCGGGCACAATGTCAAAAAATCTTCCCCTCGGGCAATATCTCAGAACAATACCAGCCCTTCGGGCTACATCTCACATCACAACAGGTACCCATGCTCACAGGGGGTGTGCAGACTCATGGAGGGGCCCCTTACAACCCAAGCACAATATCAAGCCATCTCGTGGCATCATCACTAGGCTCTCTGCCTCATATCAATTAAGTCTCCTCGTGGCGTACATATCTCAGGCCCTCGGCCTCATAATCATAACCAAATGTTTCCTCACAACATAGGCCCCCGGCCTTACTAAGTCAAAATCCTCACAAGCCACCCGGGCAATAGTAAAACAAGATTCTCAGCTCAATATCATTGAAAAGATCATTTAAGTGTTAAAAACAAAGTAAACATGGCTGAGTATGAAAACTGTGGAATATAACATGATTGAGTTCAAGTATAAAGTCAAACCAGTGAGGAAATAATAGTAAAAATCCCCAAAGGGTTCAAGTAGTTGGCACGAGGCCCAAATATTGCATTTAGCCCAAATTAGGATGATAGCAAATATATTTCAGTCAAATATGTGGTAAAATAGTCATTTAGGACGGACTAAGTCACAATACCCAATAATGCATGACCCTACGCTCATCATCAAGTGTGTGTGTCACCTCAATATAGCACAACGTTGTGCAATCCGAGGTTTCATACCCTTAGGACATTATTTAAAATCATTACTCAACTCAATCCGGTCAAATCTCTAGCCCGCAATGCCTTTGTCCCTTGAATTGGCCTCCACTCGTGTCGAATCTACCCAAAATCAAAATTACGATGTCAAAATATGCTAAGGGAATGAAGCCCAAGCAAAAATAATCAATTTATAGCATAAATCCCGAAATTACCAAAACCCGATCCCCCGACCCACTTCTCGGAATTTGATAAAATTAACATCAATAGATTCCTTATCTTCTATAACGCCTCGTGAAAACTTTTATTCAAAACCTGAGAGCTCGTAGTACCAAGTTAGGAATACGTGTTGCCATCTTGGTATAAATTTTGTGTCCACTTGGGACATCCGGTAGTAAGTAGCTGACTTTGTTCCTAGTATGGTGGTTGCTCGTGATGTGGTATTGTATTGCAGTTTGGGAGTTAATACAGCAGAAGCATTTCTAGCTCATAACAAATGTTATTTCCTCTTTACACCTCCACAACATGTGTTAATTGTGTTCCTTAGTTAGTGAATTCATTGTGCTAGTTTTCTAATAATTGTTCGATAACTATGAGAGAACATATCCTTCTATGTGTCATTGTAGCACTTCCTTTCTCGTAAGGACCCTGACTAGGCTCTCCGTGAAGACCTAGCACACCATTGGAGGTTATCGTAGTATAATGCTTGTTTCTCCTGTTAACTATCTTTCAATAGCATCTAGGTATTCCTCAAGTCAAAATCCATGGAGAACTCATTATGAACATATTCAAATTTTCCATGATTGTTTTATACTATCTCATTGGGTTCCCACCCCACTTCAAGTTCATCATGGGTTGATAGCATGCTGCAATTACTGAGATTGAATGATCTCCTTCGATAATGGATTATCTGCACATGTGCTGGTCCAACGATCTGCTTATCAGTCTAACTCTCACCTTTTGGTTTTGGTTTGACGACGGAGAAATACACCTAGTAATGAATGTCTTTCTCTCAGTCAAGTCTTATAGCATCTCCCAACATGGCTCGTAATAGCTGGTTGTGTAGAAGTATGTTGTAGTGCTTCATTATGAAGTTGAGTTGCTAAACATAATTGTATTTTTGAATTCTGGAGCTAAACATCGCGTTACTACATACAAAGACCTTCTTTCAAAAATGTAGCTTCTCGTAATCGTTTTATATTACCATCATTCCTAGTGGTTACAATGTAAAGGTTACTTCCATAAAGCTCTCTCACTTTCTTTTCATTTGTCTTGCATCGTGTGTTGTTTACCCGTGATCTTCAATGCGATATTATCTCAATGTCTCGACTAGTTATCCAACTATATGATCTGATTTAATTAACCTTACTTTTATGTACTCTACAAGTGCCCTAAGAGTGGGAAAATTTCCCTTTTTCTATAGACTTCTAATCTCTTCAAGTCTGTTTAAGCTTGTCGATTCCAAGTAGTGCTCTTAGTTGTGCTGCCTTACTATCTAATTTCATCTGGTAACACTCCTCGTAAATCTAATTTTTTTTCCTTGTGGCATCAGGGGTCGGGTTATGCCCCTTTTGTTAGAATAAAAAGATGTTGCTCGCACTCCTAATAAGATGTTCTCCTAAAACAATCATCTACCTGCTCTACTTGTCCATGTGACTCGATAGCCTAGGTTACTTTTCCCCGATAAATGCATTAACTTATCCATGTTGGCACTTTGAGGCCTTGTTTTATACCAACTTGTAATGATTTTAAGTACTTTCTTGCCATTGTTGACAATTTTCTAGGAGTATGAGGGCTTGTCTCATGGGTTTCAAAAAGTAATGATTTTCCTTAAAGGTCAAGATTAAATTGCCATGATTTCAAACCAAAGTGTGTACCCTTTTCAAAAGTCTTAAATGGTTCGGATTGGATGGGTTACGTGTCCTTCGGCTCACTTGGCTTCTTGAATAATTGACTATATTATATTGTTGGTATTCCACCTTCTTGGGTGAATAGGAGTGTAATTTGTCTTTCTCCCCGGAGCATCATGTTAACCATTAGAACACCTCTAACCAATACATGATTTCGTCCCAATATTTAGATGTCCTAGCTATGTGGTTTTACTCGTGAAAGGTTGAGATTAGATGCCTTCAGATTTTTGCACATATCATGAGCATATTGATTTGGAAGACAAGTTGTTGTATCTTTAATTCTCTCATATAGGGTCAAATGTCAGGGAGGGTTAAGCTGTTTGAATTATGATAATCTCATAAGTGTTTAACTTCCTTTTCATCCTCATGGGCTTATGGCATAGATTCCTTATGTCAGCTAAGGTCAGGAATGTAATTCAACTTCATGTATTTTGAATCCCATGTCGCATTCAAGGTGACAGAATATTCTCATTTTTGATAAATTGATTTTTCCTAAACTCTAGGAGACGACTGGTCATGTACCTGAACCATGTTAGTATTGTTAGTAGTAATTTTCATGTCCCTTAACATATAACTTCAGAAAATACTCTGCTCAGCGTATTAATGAATTCCTAGATAACTCCAGCCCAATCTTGAATTATGTATTCCTTATTGCATTAAATTTATTAGTTATTGAAGGTCCAACCATGTCAAATAGGGATCATCCCCGTGTGATCATATATATTTGATAGGTAGTTTTATGGTCAGTTTATGATAGCACATCTTAGAGTAATCGTTGAAGGTCATCAAAGGTTTAGCGTGGGTATTCGAGTAGAGATTTAGAATTCAAGATGGTGAACTGGTTATTCTCAAAATTTTCCCTTGTAGATGTTATGTGAATTGATAATGAAGGGTACGTACGCGCATTTCTCATTAGGTCGCACTAGGAGTATGATGTTTTCCTATAGTTGTTCCTCATGAATTTGTGTTTTCATATGTCTATATCTAAGATGGTAGGTGGAGATCATTTGTGTATCGTCCTAGTGTAAATTATTGAAGGTGAATGTTAATGGATAGTTAGCTTATGCGAGGTATCTAGCTTTCATCCTTGTTAGATAAGTTTAGGGGTTAGGATTGCTTCCGTGAATGTGTTATGGCAAAGCTTGTGAGTCGAGGAGGCCACCTTGAAGGCCGAAAGTATCGTGGAATGAAAATATTTTTGCTTGATTGTGTATCAATAAGCTTTGACTTGAAAGGTACCTTATGGGTGTTATGATCTAAAACGTGCAGTCCATGTTCATGTGTTATTATGATAATGTAGTGATTGTAATGTGCAGTGATATTCACAAAAGAATTAGTAAGCCTGCAAGAACTAGAAACAACATTAGATTGTTCATTTGATAAAACAAAAGAATAGGAATTACCGGGTTGACATTCATCGGTAAAGTGACTTCCACCATAATATTTACAAGTAATAGACCTTTGACTGATTTTATTACTTAATTATTCAAGGTCATTCATTTTCCTAGAATCCGCATAGGAGAATATGTTACTTGTTTGGCATTCATAGCTTTGGTGGTTGCCTCCACAATAGTCACATACGATGGCCTTTTGACAATATTCTTCTACCAAGCAGTTTACTTGGTTGATTGAAATTCATTTGAAAGTATGTGGAATGAGTTGACCCTCAGGATCCCTTTTTTTTTTGTTGGGTATTGCTCCCTAGTACTTGTCAGGCAATAAAAATAAAAGACATGAAGCTAAGAAAATAAATCTCAAAGTAGTAGTAAGATAATTAATCTGAAGTAGTTGTTTACCAATCTTCGACAACGGCGCTAAAAATTTGACGAGCTCTGGGCGTATATGATTTTTTTTGCTCGTATTCTGTCAAATTATAGTAAAGTTTAAGATAACGTCCTACAGATATTGGAACCACCTAGGCTACAGATATGTATTGTCTTTGTCACTTTTTGAGAGAATCAAATTGATGAAAAGGGTCGCTCTTAAAAATGTAAAATAAAAGCAATAAATATTATTATGTTTTCGAAATGTAAAAATAGAGGTAGGAATACTTTGAATCAACAAGATAAAATTATTATAATAAGATCAAAATTCTATTACTTATTTCTTTGTTTAATGAAATGATTGCCTATTTCTAATTCAACCAAATCACATAAAAGTAACAAATTAATAACACCTCTTTCAGTTAGTGTATTCAATCGATTAACAGTGAAACAAAGACCTTATTTAAATAATGACCACTTATTTCTAAGACATCACTCCACATAACAACAATATATAAATAGCATCGCTCGCGCTTAATATTATTAATTTATTGATAATTAGTGATATTAAATAATAATTGACTAATAATACCTCTTTCGATTAGTGTAGTTAACCAATTAAAGTAATGGCTTCTAACAAGAATTATCTTAGTTGAGTACACCAAGTGAGAAAAAGCCTCTTTCAATTAGCCTTTTCTAAATCAATAAACTTGTTTAAATCTTTCTCTCCTCCCGAATAAGAAACAAAGTAATAAAAAAAAATTTTAGTAAGTGATATAACTATATCAAATGAATAGAAATAATAAATATCAAATACCTTGGTGTATAATGATGATAAAGAGAAAACCACAACATAAGAAGATAATAAAATTAAGATAATTATTTTAACACTTTTATAGTTTCCTCTAGTATCCCAACCAAAGAAAATTACTCCATTATGGAGAAAAGATAAAATAAAAAAAATACTATTCCTACAATAAGAGAAATAACTTTTAAAACTAAAACAAAGCTAATTAAAGTTGGTGTTCTCAACACAAGAATGGTTCCCCTTCCACTAAAAAGTCATGCCTATTTATAGAAAATTACGTCTGTAAAGTTCTAATGGATGTCATACTTAGATTGGGGATGACATCCCTAGCACTTGAATCAATTTCTTCTACGTGCTTCTTTCCACGGATGACATACTTAGAATTGAGGATGATATCCTTAGATTAGGGATGTCATCCTTAGCCTTTTTGTTGTATCTGCTTGAACATTCTTCTTTCTTCTCTTTTTTTTTTCTTTTCTTTCCCTGCAACATATATTAATAATTTGTACAAATATTGAACAAAAAGTCATATCTATAAATAAGGTATTTATTTATTTAATATAATATATACCTAAAAATATATATAATATATTCTTATCAAATACTCTCATACTTGAACATTTGCTCGTCCTCGAGCAAAGTACATAAAATAAAATAGCGGCTAAAACTTTTTAAAATAAAAATATGAGAAATTTCTGCAAACTAGAATATAACCAAGATCACGCCACGAGTTCAAATAATCTTTAATCATACTCATGTTCACTTATTGAGAATCAAAATTATAATAATTTTTAATCCTAAGTGTATCTCACCAAATGAAGAGAGATGCCCAAAACATATCAATACAAAGCAAAGAAGGACATTGAAAAATTCGCTCACTCTCAAAAAACAGTATCTCAAGCTACTGAAAAATTTCATAAGCTTGACTATCATGTGATTCTCCACTAATGTAGGAGTTTTTGAGTTGAGATCACGTAGGACTTTAATAAGGTTGTAAAGTTGGTATGAGGACAGGTAAGATACATATAGATTAAGTGACTCAAGTCTCTTACAAGCACCACAATACTTTTAACAATTAAGCAAAATTATCTTCCTTCTTTCTAAAATAATTTAACCTCCCTTTTTTTATTGTCTTCCCTTTCTAAACTCTTTCATTTTTTTTTTTCTTGTTTGCCCTTTTTTTCCGTAGTTGTCAAAATTCTCTTTGTTGCTCTAAATTTTTTTTTCACACCCAATAATTTATTTCTTTTAAAGTCACATGATAAAATTCTCAAAAGATAAGTAAACCCAACAATCATCTATCTCTTCCTTCCACAACAACTCCATCACACAAAAAGTTTATCATTTTTAAAGAGCCAAAAAGGAGATGGGGTGAAAAAAAGAGATGTGATAATAAAAATAGGCTAAGGATTAAAGTTTGGCTACCAAAAAAATAAGGGATAATTCATTTAGGCTCAAGGGGGCTAACAAGGGATAAATATATTTGGCAGTTTAATTTAGGTAATAGTTCAACAAGAAAGGCCATCTTTCATTTCTCAACTCAAAAATCTACCTAGAATTTTGCCTCTGTAATGACCCGACCGGTTGCTTTAAGATCTAGCGCGTCGTTTAGCAGTTTGAGGCCATGAGCAGCTTCATTTTAGGAAATATGACTTGTACGCATGGTCGGAAATGAATTTCGCGAAGTTCGGAGTTGATTCGGAAAGAGAATTCTTATTTCATAAGCTTTAAGTTGTAAGAATTTACTAAGGTTGGATTTTTAAGTAAATGACCTAGGAATTGAGGTCTGAAGGTCCCAGAAGGTTCGTATGATAATTTTGGACTTGGGCGTATGCCCGTGTCGGGATTTGGATGACCCGGGAGCATTTTGATGCCTATTGTGGAAGTTAGCATTTTGGAAGAAATTTCATAAGTTTGGCTTGAACTGCCTTTCAGTTTTATAGATTTCTATTTGGGATTCCAAATCTGTGAATAGCTCCGTACGGTGATTCTGGAGTTGGGAGCGCGATCAGAAGTGAATTCGGAGGTCCGTAGGTCATTTTGGAGTCATTTGTCTAAAGATGGAAATTTGAAGGTTTTTGAGAAGTTTGACCGGAAGTGGACTTTTGATATCAGGGTCGGAATCCAATTCCAAAAGTTGGAGTATGTCCGTAATGTTGAATATGACTTGTCTACAAAATTTGAGGTCAATCGGACGTGATTTGATAGGCTTAAACATCGAAAATAGAAGTTTGAAATTCTAAAGTTTATAAAGCTTGAATTGGAGGTCGATTCATAATTTTAGCATTGTTTGATGTGATTTGAGGACTCGAGCAAGTCCGCAATGTGTTTTGGAACTGTTTGGTATGATTGGTTGGGGTCCTGGGGGCCTCGGGTGGATTCAGGATGGTTAACGAATCAAAAATAGAATTTTAAGAAAGCTGAGGTTACTGGTTGCTATCATAACCGCACCTGGGAAAAATGGGCCGCAGATGCGGCCAGAGGAGCCACAGATGTGGTTTGGACCAAAGTGAAGGGGGCCGCAGATGCGGTCGAGGAGCCACAGATACAGAACCACACATGCGGTGGTTGAGTCGCAGAAGCGAAAGAGGGGTAGCCTGGTGAGGACCGCAGATGTGGTATTTAAACTACACCTGCGGAACCGCAAAAGCGGTCATAGGACCGCAGGTACGAAAAGTGCTAGAGGCAGTGGGGTTGTTTTAAATTCGGGATTTGATCATTTTTCTCTCATTTTCTCCTGGTATGGGCAATTTTGGAGAGCTACAAGTGGGGTTTTTCATCATCAACGACAAGGTAAGCTAACCCCACCTATCTTAAGTTAAATATATTGATTTTGTATGGATTTTAGCTTGTAAATTGGTAGGATTTTGAGGGTTTGAGGGAAAATGACACGATCCATTTCCATAATAGGTTATGAAGGCGCCCAACACCATTGTCGGGCAAGCCGAGTGCGGAAAACATTTCTAACTTTTTATGTTGTTATTATCAAATTTAAGTGAAATAAATACTCCCATTGGATTCAAGCCGAAAGTGATAGAGGATGTAAGTAGCATAATAATACAACCCAAAAATACGTCTACTGTTGTGTGTGCCAGAACCTAGTGTCACAAGCTACGGGTAGCTAGTAGAATATACATCTAAAATAATATCATACTATCCTACTGTCTGAATCCGGATAGACAGAAAATAAAAATATAAAGGAAAGACTTCTTCGACTGCGGGTCGGCATAGAGGGAAAGCAGCTCACCGTAAAGTCCCAAGTCCGCTCATGGGTGCGCACCAGAATGATAACCAGATCCACCTGCCTTAGATCCTGTACATTTAAGTACAGAAGTGTAGTATGAGTGTATAAACAATATGTAGCCAGTAATTATTCCATCTAATCTCGAAGAAGTAGAGACGAGAGGTCAACTCGATACTTACTAAGGTCATGTAAAATGAGGAGAATTTATAATAAGCAGAAATAACTCAAATCATAGGGATTAGTAAGAATAAAATAACAAATCTTCCTTTAGATTTTCATCATGAGCGTCTATTTATATATTTAAGGAATTGTGAAATCTAACCCATAATAGAATGCCAAATAAGTCATGCGCATATAATCATCGAGGAACGTACGGCCCGATCAAACATAAAAAGTAAATTGTGCACTGCCAAGAGTCAAACAGCTCGAACCATAGATGCATCTATTACCCTGCTCGTGAATCACCCGTATGACGCGGTCAAACAGAAATAAGCTCATTCACAAGCAACAACAACAATCAATATATATATATGAGGGTGGCCATACATAGAAATGCCAATTATTCTCTTTTAAAGGACCAAACAGGAAAAGGGTCATTCTCTAATCTCATTCTTCTTAATCAAAAGAGTTCATACAAATCCAAGATAATCAAATTGTACTAGAATATCACTTAAAGCATGATTATGGGTCCTAAACTACCTGGACTTAGCATAATAGTTGCTATGTATGGACTCTCGTCACCTAGTACGTACGTAGCCCTCGAATACAATGACAAATAATCCAATTGTTATGCCTATGTGGACAATTCCCTCTTACAAGGTTAGAAATGAGACTCACCTCGCTCCAAAGTTCACTTCCAATATCAAGAAGAAGCCCAAGCCCTCAATTCGGAGCCGAACAATCACAAACTAGTTAAATAAAGTAAGAACTAGTCAATAAAGGCTTACAAGGTCGAATTCTAACTATTTAAGTGATTTCCCAACCTTTTTCACAAGTTTCCTAAATTCCGACCCTGGGCCCACATGTCCGGATTCCGAGATTTTTCGAAGAAAGTTGTTCTCTATTACCTAAGGATCAATAATATATAAATTCTAGTTCATTTCTTAGCAAATTTCGTGGTTAAATCCTGATTTTTCCTAAACCCTAGGTCTAGCTCTAACCCCTTGATTTTACCTAATTTTTTGGTGTTTAATCTACCTAATGTACATGTACCTAAACTAAGGATGAATGGAAATTACTTATCTTATGATTCTATGTTGAAATCCTCTCTTTGGAAGCCTCCAAATCGCCCAAGTGTGGAGTAGAAATGAAATAAATGGCCTTTGAGTTCGAATTAAATGAACTCACTGCCCAGCGATTTCCGCTTCTGCGGTGCGATGACCGCTTCTGCAAAAATAGCTTCTGCAGACCGGGCTCCTTCTACGGATCTGGCCCAATATGCCTGGACCGCTTCTGCGGTCTGGGTCCCGCTTCTGCGGAACCGCTTCAGCGGATTCAAAGTCGCTTCTGCGGAGAGGGCCTAAGGCGACTTGACCGCTTCTGTGGTCTGGGGACCGCTTTTGCGATTTTGAAGCCGCTTCTACGGTTTCGAAGCCGCTTCTGCGGTTTCCCTTGGCCTGGACATTGGTCATTTCTGCGATGGTTTGACCGCATCTGCGGTCCCGCTTCTGTTGTCCTGGAACCGCATATGCGGTTATGATAGAAGCAGCAACCTTCAGCAATTCTTCAACTTTCCTACTTCGAACATTGATCCTCGGGGCTCCCGAGCCCCGCCTGAACATACCGGCAGTCTGAAATCACAAGGCGAACCTACTCGAACCCTCGGAATACCCAAAGCAATGCTAAATCTTAGAATCACCCCCTAAAGCCAATTGAATCAAACTATTGAACTTCAAGTTCTTAATTTTCTAACGGGCCAAAACGCCCTTAAACTACTCGGATTGACACCAAATTTTACGGGGAAGTCTTAAGTGATATTTCGGACATGTACCTAGCTTCGGAACCAAAATTTAAGCCCGGTACCTAGGAAATCAATGATTTCTTAGTTTCTTTAATTCTTTAAAACTTCATTTTAACAATTTCCAATAAAATTCATTACTCGGGCTATGGACCTTTGAATTCGATTTTGGGTATATGCCCAGGTCCCATATTTTTCCATGGACCCTCCGGGACCATCAAATCACGAATCTAGGACCGTCAAATCACGAATCCGGGTCCGTTTTCCCAAAACGTTGGCCGAGGTCTAACTTGATCTTTTAAGAGAATCTTAAAGAAACAATTGGACACATTTTTACGCAAAACTCTTCCAACTCCCGAACCAACCATCCCCGTAAGTTATAAATTAGTTAAAGCAAGCACGGGAAGTCTTATTAAAGGGAACGGGGTTCTAAAAGGCAAAACGACCAGTCGGGTTGTTGCATTCTCCACCTCTTAAACAAACGTTCATCCTCGAACGGAAATAGGAAAGTACCTGGCTTGCTGAGTAAGTGGGGATATCTGCTCTGCATGTGCTCCTTGGACTCCTAAGTCGCCTCCTCAACCGGTTGGCCCCTCTACTCGACTCTCACCGTAGAAATCCTCTTGGACCTTAAATGGCAATCTTGTCTATCAATAATGGCAACTGGCTCCTCCTCGTAGCCCAAACTCTCATCTAACTGAATAGTACTGAAGTCCAACACGTGGGATAGGTCGGCATGATACTTCCGAAGCATTGAAACATGAAAAACCGGGTGAACTCCTAATAAACTAGGGGTAAAGTAAGCTCATAGGCAACCTCCCCAACTCGTCTCAACACCTCAAATGGGCCAATAAACCTTGGTGTAACAACCCATACCCCACTCCGATAGTGATGGCACCTCTCGTGAAGACAAGGCCAGCCAGACCATTTCAGAACACCACTTAAATCAGTTAATCAGTTATATAGCAGTTCAAATATAAATTAATGTAATTACAACACAATACAGCCCAACTGGAGTGTCACAAGTCACGAGCATCTATAAGAATGAAATCCCCACTTTATAGTCTAGAAATACACCGAGTAATAATAATGAATAACATAAATGGATTATGGTGCTATGAACGCTGGCAGTCACCTTGCTAAAACCTCTACAACTCTGCCTCCACGCGGCCAATACCCGCTACCGGGTGAACAAATACATGCAACTGCACGCGAGGTGCAGGGAGTAAATCTCTTTTGAAAATGGTCTTTTCAATAATTATGAAAACGATTTCAAAACAGTTAGTGCTGATAAGCACGGAAAAATCCGCCCCTCGGGCACAAGTACCACAGTATAACAGGTAAAAAGGCAATTAAATATGCAAGATGAGCACATAAAAGTTTGCCCCTCGGGCATATCTTAAAAACAGTACCAGCCTCTCAGGCTCAATATCGATCGCTCAGAACAGTATCAGCCCTTCGGGCACAGTATCTCATCACTCAGAACAGTATCAGCCCCTCAGGCACAGTATCACATCACTCAAACAGTATCAGCCCTTCGGGCTCAGTATCACAACACATGGGTACCCGCGCTCACTATGGGTGTGCAGACTTCAGAGGGGCTCCTACAGCCCAAGCGCTATCATAATAAGGCATGAAATCCTGTACATATCAATATGAGGCCTGAAAGCCGTCTCACAATACACTCGAGGCCTGAAAGCCTCCTCACAATACACTCGAGGTCTAAAAGCCTCCTCACAATACACTCGAGGCCTGAAAGCCTCCTCACAATACACTCGAGGCCTGAAAGCCCCCTCACATCACTCAACATATCCTCACATATGGCCCTCGGTCTCAATCAGTACAAAAATAATCTTAAGCCCCTCGAGCGTCAGTAAAACAATAATGCTCAGCTTAAACAATGGTTCAATATCAGTTAAAAACTCGAGGTTGAGTAAAAATATAGCTGAGTTCATTAAATAGTGTAATTCAAATGGACTGAATTCAAATAATATTTCAAATAGTGAGGAAAACAGTGATGATAGCTCACAATAAGTTCAAACAGTAGACAATAAGCCCTAATTATGGCAATAAGACCAAGTCATAGTGAAAAACAACAAGTCATAGTGAAATACGCGGTAAAATCAACAACCGGGACGGACCAAGTCACAATCCCAAATGGTGCTCTACCCCATGCTCTCTATCCGGCGTGCAAGTCACCACAATATAGCACAATGGGTGCAAATTTGGGGTTTCAAACCCTCAGGATATCATTTACAATCATTACTCACCTCGAACCGGTGAAATCTCTAACTCGCGATGCCTTTTCCCCTCGAATCGACCTCCTCGTGCGTTGAATCTGATCAAAACCAGAAGTAATACGTCACAATAGGCTAATAAATCATAACCCAATCGAAAGGATTCGAAAAATATCAAAAATCACGAAGTTGGCAAAACCCGAGCCCCGGGCCCACTTCTCGAAAAATTACAAAATTCACATCACCGGATTCCTCATCTCGCCACGAGTTCATACATATCAAATTTACCAAAATCGGAGCTCAAATGCCCCCTCAAATCCCAAATTTTCATTTTAAAAGTCAAGCCCTAGTTCTTCCAATTTTACCCAAATTCCCACGGATTTAAAGGTTGATTCTTCAATAAAATGATGTTTCTAGGCCATAAGACTCACCTCCAATCGATTCCCGTCGAAAGCCTTTTCATTTTCTACCAAAAATCTCTTAAGGTGCTCAACAATGGAGGAAAATGGACCAAGCTTCGCGGATGAAATGATATAAAAACCCTTTTTTACGCCCAGTTTTTACCCTACGCGAACGCGGTCAACACCCCTGTGTTCGCAATGAACAAAATATCATTGACCAAGAAATTACTCTACGCGAACGCGGATCCCAGTCCGCGAACGCGGTGCACAAGCTGCTCCTCCTATGCGAATGCGGACCCCATTGTCGTGAACGCGATGAACAAACTTGGCAGGACCCAGGCCCCCTTCTACGTGAACGCGAAGCCACCCACGCGAACGCGATGCACTGGAAACTCATCCCTTCGCAAACACGGACCAATCCCTGCGAACGCGAAGACCAATTTTGGTCTGCAACTGCTGTGCATTTTCTGCAGCAATTCTGAGTTCAGAACTTCCTGTTTAGCCATCCGAAATCACCCCGAGGCACCCGGGACCTCAACCAAAAGCACCAACATATCCCAAAACATCATATAAGCTTGTTTCAATCGTTAAAACACATCAAACAATACTAAAATCATCAATTCTCATCGGATTCAGGCGTAAGTTTCTTCAAAACTTCCAAAATACGCATTCGATCAAAAACCCAACCAAAATACCTCCGAATGACCTGAAATTTTGCACACACATCCAAAATCACCTAACGGAACTACTGCAGCACTCGGAATTCCATTCCGAACTCCGGATCAAAATCTCACCTGCCAACCGGAATTCGCCAAAATGCTAACTTCGCCAATTCAAGCCTAATTCTACACCGGACCTCCAAAACCAATTCCAATCGCACTCCTAAGTCACAAATCATCCCCCGAAGCTAACTGAATCACCGAAAATCACATCTGAGACCTATAACTCATAAGTCAACGTCCGATTGACTTTTCCAACTTAAGCCTTCCTTAAAGAGGCTAAATGCCTCATTTCTACCAAAACCAATCCGAATCAACTATAACACACCAAATACTGATAATGAAACGTGAAGAAGCATAAAATGGGGGAAACTGATGGGTGACTCATGAGACGACGTGTCGGGTCGGGTCGGGTCGTCACATCCTCCCCAACTTAACCCAATGCTCGTCCTCGAGCGTTCCCAGAGTTGTCCTAGAAGCCAAACAATAGCTGAATAACCTTACCAAGCATATACCCGGGGGTGATCCCACGTCGCCCTATCTCATATAGGTCCAATAGCACAACATAGCTTAAATTACCCAATTCAGTCTAGCCCATAAATCATAGAACTACCTTTTCACTTCTGAAATCATCAATACGATCAAAACCTCACACCTATACTCTGAATAGTCCCGAACCAGCTGTAATAACCCATACCTGCAACCTCAGGTGCAATCACATGATATACTACATAACCCAAATACTCGAAATGATAATTTCTATCCATAGTAATTGCCCACAACAACCAAATACCGAGAGATAATCCCTTATTAGCTAAAGTCTTATTTCAACACTTCCATATACTGCCAACGATAAATGGGACACGCAGCAAACCATAACCATTTCCCAGATCAACCACTCATGAAGCCACCTCCCTTTTGACTAATACCACAACAGATTTCCAAGCTGACCTCGATATTATCGTTCTAACAAGCTAAAATCAAATATGTTCTTATTCATTAATGACTCCAACGATCACCTCGAATCCAACACACCACTCTGGTGACATGAAACCTCAACACAGGCCTAAGCCACAACTTGCATAATACACGCACCAATGAGGAACGGTCTGAACATACTCAAATCATGACAAATAACTCAAACGAAAGAGTTGTACCTCAAGCTCATCAGTACCATTACAACACAAGGCTGAGACCCCGTCTCACATCATGGAAATAGGATACCTGAATCTACCTTGAAGGGTCATACCCCCCGCGTGGCCTCGCCACAATGCGCGATTCTACCCAAACACTGTTACACATGAAACACCTCAAGTCGCCATGTCAAAATCGATAGCCATGCATAATTTGATGTCTGAAACCAAAGCAATTCATTACACCCACGGTGAATCCAATAACATACGACACGCTACCCGATAGGCCATGACCAATACTCCATTTACCGAGCGATACTTAATTACTCTTCCCGCTCGACTTTCCCTATGAATCCTCAATAGAACCACACCACATGTGCCCATATCCAACAAATCATAATGCCTCACAGCATAGAAAAGCAACTCATAGATCTCCCCAGATCACTAACAAGTTCAATAATGATCGAATCAACCTATCCCTCAACAATTCAACTCGGGACTAACCAAGCTAACTCAAGCCAAATACGTAGCCATATCGGCCTGCCAACGATCTCAATACCAAGAAGCCTGAAGCTGCTCCTTCCACTACTATAACTCCTGTCAGATCCGTACGATACGGTGCCCGGCACTAAATAAATACCGAAATCCACAGTCTCGCCCGGCGACATGCCCGGCCACAAGGAACGCATCCGAAAAGTCCCTAAATACCGGAACTGAATCAATGGTAGAAACCTCTACAATGACATCCGCCACAAAGGCCCAATTAAGGAAAGCAGTCCTTCCCAACCATCCGCTGGTCTTTGGAATACAAACCACTCTGCTAGAACATAATCCGATGCACCTTGCCACACAACCTGTGGCCTTTTCCAACATAGCCCATAGCACAATAGTCTAGAATAACCCAACACTGAGACAACCAGTCTACACCACAATATCATATCCAAAATCTAATATACCAAGCAAAGAAAGATCCACTCGGGCCTCCAAATCCCAATAGCCGCAAACGGTACCAATACACACGATCCACAACCACTACATAGTCTGTACCTGAGAACTCCCAGTCTCCAACTCCATACAGCACACGAATCACTGTACCTAATCCCCAAATTCCGCAGTATGAATACATATCACGGCTCGAGTACCCAATCATTCCACGAAAGATATTCTAAAATTCCCCTGTGCCATCAAACAAACTCAGATATCAGCAGTCGATCTAGCAAGAAGGTGCCGCAATACTACCAAAGTATCATCTGTCTAATCACATTACCTTTCTTCCGAGGCATATACTCTCGTCAAATCACTTACAATTAGCAGTACCATTTCCTTGATTACCTGAGGCTACCCGTTGCCTAAGAATTTTATGAACTTCTTTTCAGAACTGAACTGTAACTCATCTAGCCAAGATCTTCCATCAATCCCATCTAGAAGAAGAATCATTACACATTCCATGCTTCGCATACCTATAGGAAATATATTCATCTCCAAACCACGGTAAAACCTAACAAGGACTCTCTCCCCTAATTCCATGTGCATAAGCTAAACTGCCAGGACTGAATCCTTCTACCCAAACTAAGCTAAGCAAGCTGCCAAATCTCGAGAGCATTGCTACAAAATGCTTGTAAGGCTCATTACCTCGAACACATATGAAGAATTAATCATACCCTTACCATACCGACTCAGTCTACTATCAACCTATTCCATTTATCAAATTTCCCCTCTGATTCACCATCAACTTGATATTCCTCCTTGTTGTAGCAACACAATACCTCAAGACAGGTTTAACACACGAGACTCGCACATAAGACCACACTGTCTAAGACCCATAGGCCACCGAATACTCCCTCAAATATTCCAAAAAATACCATATTCCAGAAACTTTACTTTGAAGAACTTCTTGCGGATCTAAATTCGTTACCATTACTTTTCAGATACTAATACATAGAATCCCACAATTAACATAAAATACTACAAGTCTTGACCTTTCCGATGAAAACACAGTCTCTGACCATATACACAACCTTGAGACACCTGGTTGTTACTTGTAAAATCTTGAACACAATAAAACTATTCTCGAGAGTCATTCCAATACAAACAAACATCTTCATTCTCTATACACTGAGCATTCTATATCAACAACAGCTCAAGACATCCTATTATTTCCTCACATCTACGAAGCACCATATAACCTTTGTCAAAATTTTGCTTCACTCGTGCCATCCTCGGATCGATTTCTGCAACCAGGACTGATACTCCAGCATACCTCAAAACGGAACCAACATAGCACATGACCGTGCGATCAGCTAATCAACAAGTTCCCTAACTTGGCTCGAAGCCATAATCAGGACACACTCAATAACCCATAATTCTTCTACTCTAATGATGTTACAATACCATAGTGATATTAAACTCAAATCATTTACAAGTTTGTGAAAACACATATTATCTAGTATTGTAATCCTCTACACTTCTCGCATCCATCTCTACATCAGTTGAGCCCACTTTCTTAAGCGACCCGAATTGTCGAATTTCAACACGTACCCTTCAATTACACATGAGATCTTCTAACATACACATAAGGATCATACCACTTAAGAACACTCCGCAGGAGATAATCCACCTACTTCGCCTCAATTTAGTACTTCAGTATATCTTCCACCATCATATACGTTACACAGTCATTAGTCTTCTTGAGTCTGAACTCATATCGACACATGTAATGCACTACCCTCCCCAACTAGGAGACACAAAAATATTCTTCACGCGCCCATATTCGGGCTACACATCGAATCACAATAGGAATCTAACACTTAACAGTTCATCTATTATCCAGCAGACTTCTTCGTCCATTCCAAGTCAGATAGAGACATCTCGCAGTACTAACATACTCATTCCATGGATATCCAACCACCATTCTGGCTAATAGGGACAATACCGAACATATAAGTTCAAAACACTTGCTCACACAATCAGCACCTCGGTGCTCAAACCATGGCAAAGATCCTGCCTCAAGTCCTCCAGACTGGCCCAACATCAAACTCAAGGAGATCACATCTCGCCCCTTGATCAGGGAATCACAAGCCATCAAAGCACATATAATACTGAGCGCTCAAGTGCGCACACAGACGTGTGGAAGGAATTTTAAGAGTTTTTTTTAAAAGCTGAATCAAGGACGCATGATAAGAATTCAAGAATGTGAAGTTTTCCTAAAGGTTCTGCAGCCTCTCGAGGATAAATACAGACGTCTTCGTACCGATCCGTGAGACTCTACTAAACCTGCTCTAATACCAACTTATCACGACCTAGGCTCTAATACCAACTTATCACGACCCAAACCACGCTCTGGTCGTGATGGCGCCTCTCCTGAAGACAAGGCCCGCCAGACCATTTCAGAACACCAGTTCAAATATAAATTAATGATATTAATTAATAAAATTACAACCCAATACCGCTCGACCGGGGTGTCACAAGTCACGAGCATCTATAAGAATGAAATACCCACTTTATAGTCTAGAAATACACCGAGTAATAATAATGAATAACATAAATGGACTGTGGTGCTGCGAACACTAGGAGTCACCTCGCTAAAATCTCTACAACTCTGCCTCCACGCGGCCAATAACCGCTACCGGGTGAACAAATACCTGCAACTGCACGCGAGGTGCAGGGAGTAAAGTGAGTACTCCAACTCAGTGAGTAATAAAGGTAAATAATAACTGAGCAGCAAGAAATCACGTAAAGCAACCAACATACTGTATAGAAGCCGGGTACAATTTTCTAAGAAAGATAGTGAAATCTGTGATATCTTTAGAAATGCCTTGGCTCAGTTCAAATCTCTTTGAAAATGGTCTTTTCAATAATTACGAAAACAATTTCAAAATAGTTAGTGCTGATAAACACGGAAAAATCCGCCCCTCGGGCACAAGTACCACAATATAACAGGTAAAAAGGCAATTAAATATGCAAGATGAGCACATAAAAGTTCACCCCTCGGGAGTATCTCAAAAATAGTACCAGCCCCTCAGGCTAAATATCGATCGCTCGAAACAGTATCAGCACCTCGGGCACACTATCTCATCACTCAGAACAGAATCAGCCCCTCGGGCACAGTATCACATCACTTAAACAATATCAGCCCCTCGGGCTCAGTATCACAACACATGGGGAATACCCGCGCTCACTGTGGGTGTGCAGACTCCGGAGGGGACCCTACCGCGCAAGCGCTATCATAATAAGGCCTGAAAGCCTGTACATATTAATATGAGGCCTGAAAGCCTTCTCACAATACACTCGAGGCCTGATAGCCTCCTCACACTACACTCGAGGCCTGAAAGCCTACTCACAATACAGTCAAGGCCTAAAAGCTTCCTCACATTAAACTCGAGGCCTGAAAGCCTCCTCACATCACTTAACATATCCTCACATATGGCCATCGACCTCAATCAGTCCAACAATAATCATAAGCCATTCGGGCATCAGTAAAACAATAATGATCAGCTCAAACAATGGTTCAATATCAGTTAAAACTCGAGGTTGAGTAAAAATATAGCTGAGTTCATGAAACAGTGTAATTCAAATGGACTAAATTCAAATAATATTTCAAATAGTGAGGAAAACAGTGATGATAGCTCACAATGAGTTCAAACAGTCGGCAATAAGCCCCAATTATGGCAAAAGCCCAAGTCATGGTGAATAACAACAAGTCATAGTGAAATACGTGGTAAAATCAACAACCGGGACGGACCAAGTCACAATCCCCAATGGTTCTCTACCCCACGCTCTCTATCTGGCGTGCAAGTCACCTCAATATAGCACTATAGGTGCAAATCTGGGGTTTCAAACCCTCAGGATATCATTTACAATCATTACTCACCTCGAACCGGTGAAATCTCTAGCTTGCGACGCCTTTGCCGCTTGAATCGACCTCATCGTGCATCGAATCTGATCAAAACCACAAGGAATACGTCACAATAGGCTAATGAATCATAACCCAATCGAAAGGACTCGAAAAATATCAAAATCACAAAGTTGTCAAAACCCGAGCCCCAGGCCCACTTCTCGAAAAATTACAAAATTTGCATCACCGGATTCCTCGTCTCACCACGAGTTCATACATATCAAATTTACCAAAATCGAAGCTCAAATTCCCCCTCAAATCCCAAATTTTCATTTCAAAAATCAAGCCCAAGTTCTTCCAATTTTACCCAAATTTCCATGGATTTAAAGGTTGATTCTTCAATAAAATGATGTTTCTAGGCCATAGGACTTACCTCCAATCGATTACCGTCGAAACCCTCTTCAATTTCTACCAAAAGGCTCTTAAGGTGCTCAACAATGGAGGAAAATGGACCAAGCTTCGCGGATGAAATGATATAAAAACCCTTCTGTACGCCCAGTTTTTACCCTATGCGAACGCGGTCAACATCCCCGCATTCGGGATGAACAAAAAATCATTGACCAGGAAATTACTCTACGCGAGCGCGGCTCCCACTCCACGAACGCGATGCACATGCTGCTCCTCATATGCGAACGCGGACCCCATTGTCGCGAACGCGATGAATAAACTTGGCAGGACCCCAGGCCCCCTTCTACGCGAACGTGAAGCCACCCATACGAACGCGATGCACTGGACACTCATCCCTTCGCGAACACGGACCAATCCCTGCAAACGCGAAGACCAATTTTGGTCTGCAACTGCTGTGCATTTTCTGCAGCAATTCTAAGTTCGAAACTTCCCATTTAGCCATCCGAAATCACCCCGAGGCCCTCGGGACCTCAACCAAAAGCACCAACATATCCCAAAACATCATATAAACTTGTTTCAATCTTCAAAACACATCAAACAACACTAAAATGATCAATTCTCATCGGATTCAAGCCTAAGTTTCTTCAAAACTTCCGAAATACGCATTCGATCAAAAACCCAAACAAAACACCTCCGAATGACCTGAAATTTCGCGCGCACATCCAAAATCACCTAACGGAACTACATCAACTCTCGGAATTCCATTCCAACCTCAGGATCAAAATCTCACCTACCAACCGGAATTTGCCAAAATACTAACTTCGCCAATTCAAGCGTAATTCTACACCGAACCTCCAAAACCAATTCCGATTGCACTCCTAAGTCATAAATCATCCCCCGAAGCTAACCGAATCACCAAAAATCACATCCGATCCTATAAATCATAAGTCAACTTTTGATTGACTTTTCCAACTTAAGCCTTCCTTAAAGAGGCTAAGTGCCTCAGTTCTACCAAAACCAATCCGAATCAACTATAACACACCAAATACTGATAATGAAACATGAAGAAGCATAAAATGGGGGAAACGGAGGGGTGACTCATGAGACGACGGGTCGGGTCGTCACACTTGGGCTCAACTTGACCTTCTTTTCGAACCTCATAATGCCCTTCATGGGTGAGACCTTCAAGAGAACCTTCTCGCCAACCATAAATAATACATCAGGCACCTTCTGATCCGCGTAGCTCTTCTATCTGGACTGTGATTTGTGAAGTCTCTCCTAAATCAACTTTACCTAATCCAAGGCATCCAATACCAAGTCTATGCTAAGTAACTTAGCCTAGCCGGGCTCAAACCACCCGATAGGAGAACGACAAGGACGACCATATAGAGCTTCGTACAGAGCCATCTCTATGCTGGACTGATAGCTATTGTTATACGCAAACTCTGCTAAAGGTAAGAAATGATCCCTCTACACTCCAAAGTCAAAGGCACATGCTCTAAGCATATCCTCCAAGATCTGAACTGTTCGCTCTGACTGCCCGTCGGTCTGAGGATGGAATGTTGTGCTAAGCTCGACACGGGTCCCCAACTCACTCTAAACGGCTCCCCAGAAATGGGAAGTGATCTGAGGGCCTCTGTCTGATATGATGGAAACTGTCACACCGTGCAAATGGACTATCCCCCGAATGTAAATCTGAGCATACCTCTCCGCTATATAAGTAGTCACCACCGAAATGAAGTGAGTCGAATTGGTCAGCCTATCCATAATGATCCACACAGAATCAACCTTTCGCAAAGTCCACGGCAACCCAACTACAAAATCCATGGTGATGCGTTCCCACTTTCACTCTGGTATGGGCATCTGCTGAAGTAGGCCACCCGGCCTCTGATGTTCATACTTGACCTGCTGGCAATTCAAACACTTGGTCACATACTTCACTATGTCTTTCTTCATCCCTCGCCACTAGTAATGCTGCATTAAGTCACGATACATCTTTCTAACTCCCGGGTGGATAGAATACCGCAAAATGTGTGCCTTCTCTAGGATCCTCCTCCTCAAACCATCAACATTAGGAACACATAGATGACCCTGGAGTCTCAAAACACCATCCTCCCCAATAGAAACATCCTGGGTACCTCCCTGAAGTACCGTCTCTCTGCGAATTGCCAAGTGTGGATCATTGAACTGTCGGGCCTTGATTTGCCCTAATAGCGAAGATTGAGAAACTACACATGCTAGATTTTGGCTGGGCTCTAAAATGTCTAACCTCCCAAGCCTGTTAGCTAAGGACTGGATGTCCAAAGCTAGGGGCCTTTTCTCTGCTGGAATGAATGCCAAGCTACCCATACTCTTCGCCTTTCTGCTCAAGGCATTCGCGACAACATTCGCCTTGCCTGGATGATAAACAATAGTAATGTCATAATCCTTTAGTAGCTCAAGCCACCTGCGCTACCTCAAATTGATATCACTCTGCTCGAACAAATGTTGTAAGTTGCGTTGATCGGTATAAACCTCACAAGGCACCCCATACAAATAGTGCCTCAATATCTTAAGAGCATGAACAATTGCTGCAAACTCCAGATATTGCATAGGGTAATTCTTCTCATGAATCTTTAGCTGACGCAAAGCATATGCAATAACTCACCCCTCCTACATCAACACACATCCCAAACCAACGCGTGAAACGTCGCAATATACCGTATACATCCCTGCACCGAAAGGCAATACAAGAACTAGTGTCGTAGTCAAAGCTGTCTTGAGCTTCTGAAAGCTCTCCTCATAATTATCGGACCAATAGAATGGAGCACCCTTCTGGGTCAATCTAGTCAAAGGGGGTGCAATAGATAAAAATCCTTGCACAAATCACCAGTAATAGCCTGCTAACCCCAGGAAATTCCTAATCTCGATCACTGAAGTAGGACGTGGCCAACTCTGAACTACCTCAATCTTCTTGGGATCTACCTTAATACCCTCTCCTGACACAACATGCCCCAAGAATGCTACTAACTCTTGCCAGAACTCACACTTGCAGAACTTAGCATATAGCTTCTACTTTCGCAAAGTCTGAAGCACTACTCTCAAATGTTGCTCGTGCTCCCCCCAGGCTGTGTGAGTATATCAAGATGTCGTCAATGAAGACGATAACAAAAGAATCAATGTAAGGCCTGAACACCCTGTTCATCAAGTCCATAAATGTCGCTGGAGCATTAGTCAAGCCGAAGGAAATCACCAGAAACTCATAGTGGCCATATCTAGTCCTGAATGCAGTCTTTGGAACATCCGAGTCCCGAATCTTCAGCTGATGATACCCTGACCTCAGGTCAATCTTAGAGAACACCCTAGCTCCCTACATCTGGTCAAACAACTTATCAATACGAGGCAACGGGTACTTATTCTTGATGGTGACCTTGTTCAACTGGTGGTAATCAATGCACATCTGTATAGTCCCTTCCTTCTTTACAAATAGCATTGGTGCGCCCCAAGGCGATATACCGGGCCTGACAAACCCCTTTGCTAACAACTCCTCTAGTTGTTGCTTCAACTCCTTAGGAGCCATGCGGTATGGAGGAATAGATATAGGCTAAATGCCTGGAGCCAAGTCAATACAGAAATCAATATCATGATCTAGAGGCATGCCAGGAAGATCAGAAGGAAAAACATCGGTGAACTCTCAAACTATTTGCATTGAATCAATCGCGGGAGACTCTGCAGTGGTGTCTAAAACATAAGCTAAGTAAGCCAAACACCCTTTCCAGACCATATCCTAAGCCTTCAGGAAAGAAATAACCCTGCTAGGCATATCAACTGTGGAACCCTTCCACTCCAATCTCGTAAATCTTGGCATCGCTAGCGAAACAGTCTTGGTATGTTAATCAAGAACGGCGTGATATGGAGATAACCAATCCATGCCTAGGATGACCTCAAAATAGATCATATTCAGCAATATAAGATCTACTCTAGTCTCAAAACCACAGAAAGTGACAACACAGGATCGGTAGATCTGATCCACAACCATAGAATTACCCATAGGAGCGGACACATGAACAGGAACACCCAAAGGCTCAGGAGAAATAACCAAGAATCAAGCGAACAGAGATTATACATATGAATAAGTAGACTCTTGATCAAATAATACCGAAGCATCCCTACCATCAATAGAAATAATATCTGTGATGACGACATCTGAGGCTAATGCATCTGGCCTAGCTGGAAGAGCATAGAACCTGTTTAGAGGGCCGGCTGGCTGGCCTCCACTTGACTGAGTAATAGCGGGCTGAACTCTCCCTGTCTAGCCTCCGCCTTTAGGATGGCCCCTACCAGCCTGCCCTCTACCTCTAGGCGGCTGGGCAGCTGGTGCTGGAATCATGGGCTACTGACCCCACTGTACTGCCTTGCCCGGAAGGCTGGGGCAAGTCCTCTTCAGGTGACCCGGATCTCCACACTCGTAGCACGCTCTAGGCACCATAGCCTGCTGCCCTGGAGTCTGAGTCCGCTGACCCGAATACTCACTGGAAGAACCCTGGATAGCTGGTAGACAATAGGAACTCTCTGGCACGACACTGAAAGGAGCACTAGAAGAATCTTGATATCCAAAATACTCGCTGGAGGAACCCTGAGTAGCTAGCGGGCGGTAAGAACCCTCCGGCATCGCATTGAAATAAGGCCGCGCTGGGGCACCTCGGGGAGGGGGTGGTGGTGCTGAGTGTGAGGGCCTGCTAGGCTGACCCCTCCCGAAGTGATCTCTACCCCTAGCTGGGGAACCTCTGAACTCTCCTAAAAATCTATCCCTCTTATCCTGCTACATCTGCTCTCTACCCCTCAAATGATAAACCTCAATCCTGCGAGCAATCTCAATCACTAGCTAATACCCTGTACCCATCTCTACCTCTCGGGCCAAACTAGATCAGATAGTGGGGTGTAACCCCGTAGCAAACCTCCATACTCTCTCTGCCTCTGTGGGAGTATCATAAGTGCATGGCGAGACAACTCATAGAACCTCGCCTCATAATCGGTCACTGACATCTGACCCTGCTCTAAATGCTCAAATTGATACCGCAGCTCTTCCCTCTCAGAGGGTGAAATGTACCGATCCAGAAATAGCTGTGTGAACTCACCCCAAGTGAGGGGAGGAGAACCTGCCAAGTGCATAAGACTGCCACCATCTACGGGCCCCGCCCTCCAGCTGAATAGTAGTGAAATCAACTCCATGCGACTCCAATATCCTCATGTTGTGCAGTCTGTCCCTGTACCTATCAATGAAGTCCTGGGCATCCTCATGACGCTCACCCCCGAAGACCAAAGGATAGAGCCTGGTCCATCTGTCCAATAACTTGGGTGGATCACCATCTATAGCTGGCCTGGGCTGGAGTGCCACTATAGCAACTGGCTGAGCCCCATCTGTGGGTAGTGCACCCGGAGTTTGATATACTGCAGCTGCACAACCTGGAGCCTAAGCAGTAGGGGTCTGGGCTCCCCCTCCTGCCCGTGAAGTAGGTGGGTCTGCTGGAAATAAACCAGACTGAGTCATAGTGTCCATGAAACGTAGCATGCGGCCCACGACCTCCTAAAATCATGGTGCTGTCATGAAATCTGTCGGGGTAGGCTCAGCTGCGGGCAGCTTGCCCTTCTCCTCAATAATAGTATCCCCTACAAGATCTATTGGTGGTGCAACTGGAACGGCTCTGGGATGCCCTCATCCCCTACCATGGGTCGGTGCCCTCCCCTGACCTCTACCTCAGCCCCTAGCAACAGGGGGAATAGCTCCTCCCGGGTCCGGAACGTCGGCGGTACGAGTTCTCACCATCTGTGAGAGAGTAGAAGAGGGAAATTTAGTACACTAACCACTGCATGATAGGAAATGAATAAAGAGTAGTCTTCCTAATTCCCTATACCCTTTTGAAGATAAATACAGACGTCGCCGTACCGATCTACAAGACTCTATTAGGTTTGCCTATAACTTGTGAGACCTACGTGAACCTAGTGCTCTGATACCATGTTGTCATGACCCATTTCCATAATAGGTCATGAAGGCGCCCAACACCATTGTCGGGCAATCCAAGTACGGAAAACATTTCTAACTTTTTATGTTATTATTATCAAATTTAAGTGAAATAAATACTCCTATTGGATTCAAGCCGAAAGTGATAGAGGATGTAAGTAGCATAATAATACAACCCAAAAACAAGTCTACTGTTGTGTGTGCCAGAACTTGGTGTCACAAGCTATGGGCAGCTAGTAGAATATACATCCAAAAGAATATTATACTATCCTACTGTCTGAATCCAGATAGACAGAAAATAAAAATACAAAGGAAAGACTTCTTCGGTTGCAGGTCGGCATGGAGGGAAAGCAGATCACCGTAGAAATCCCAAGTCCGCTCACAGGTGCGCACCAGAATGATAACCAGATCCACCTGCCTCAGATCTTGTACATTTAAGTATAGAAGTGTAGTATAAGTACATAAACAATATGTACCCAATAAGTATTCCATCTAATCTCGAAGAAGTAGAGATGAGAGGTCGACTCGATACTTACTATGGTAATGTAAAATGGGGAGAATATATAATAAGCAGAAATAACTCAAATCATAGGGAATAGTAAGAATAAAACAACAATTCTTCCTTTAGATTTTTATCATTAGCGTCCATTTATATATTTGAGCAATTGTGAAGTCTAACCCACAATAGAATTCCAAATAAGTCATGCCCATATAATCACTGATGAACGTACGGTCTGATCCAACATAAAAAGTAAATTGTGCACTGTCGAGGGTCGAATCGCTCGAATAATAGATGCATCTATTACCCCGCTCGCGAATCACCCGTGCAACGCAGCCAAACAGGAAAAAGCTCATTGACAAGCTACGACAATAATCAATATATATTTGAGGGTGGCCATACATAGAAATGCCAATTATTTTCTTTTAAAGGACCAAACAGGATAAGGGTCATTCTCTAATCTCATTCTTCTTAATCAAAAGAGTTCATACAAATCAAAGATAATCAAATTGTACTTGAATATCACTTAAAGTATGCTCATGGGTCCTAAACTACCCGGACTTAGCATAATAGTTATTACGCACAGACTCTCGTCACCTAGTACGTATGTATCCCCCAAATACAATGACAAATAATTCAATTGTTATGCCTATGGGGACAATTCCCTCTTACAAGGTTAGAAAGGAGACTCACCTCGCTCCAAAGTGTACTTCCAATATCAAGAACAAGCCCAAGCCCTCAATTCGGAGCCGAACGATCACAAACTAGTTAAATAAAGTAAGAACTAGTCAATAAAGGCTTACAAGGTTGAATTCTAACTATTTAAGTGATTTCCCATCCTTTTTCACAAGTTTCCTAAATTCCGACCCCGGGCTCACGTGCCCGGATTCCGAGATTTTTCAAAGAAAGTTGTTCTCTATTACCTAATGTCAATAATATATAAATTCTAGTTCATTTCATAGCAAATTTTGTGGTTAAATCTTGATTTTTCCTAAACCCTAGGTCTAGCTCTAACCCCTTGATTTTACCTAATATTTGGTCTTTAATCTACCTAATGTACATGTACTTAAACTAAGGATGAATGGAAATTACTTACCTTACGATGCTATGTTGAAAACCTCTCTTTGGAAGCCCCAAATCGCTCAAGTGGGGAGTAGAAATGAAATAAATGGCCTTTGAGTTCGAATTAAATGAACTCACTGCTCAGCGATTTCTGCTTCTGCGGTGCGATGACCGCTTCTGCGGACCAGGGCTCGCTTCTGCGGATCTGGCCCAATATGCTTGGACCGCTTCTATGGTCTGGGTCCCGCTTCTGTGGAACCGCTTCTGCGGATTCGAAGCAGCTTCTGCAGAGAGGGCGTAAAGGCGACTTGACCGCTTTTGCGGAACCGCTCCTGCGATTTTGAAGCTGCAACTGTGGTTTTCCTTGGCCTGGCCATTGGCCGCTTCTGCGATGGTTTGGCCGCATCTGCGGTCCTGCTTCTGCAATCCTGGAACCGCAGATGCGGTTATGACAAAAGCAGCAACCTTCAGCTATTCTTCAACTTTCCTACTTCGCTCGAACCTCGCTCGATTGGAGCTCGGGTCTCCTGAGCCCCGCCCGAACATATCGACAAGTCTAAAATCACAAGGCAGTACTCAAACCCTCGGAAAACCCAAAGCAACATTAAATCTTGGAATCACCCCCCAAAAACCAATTGAATCAAACTATTGAACTTCAAGTTCTTAATTTTCTTCTAACGGGCCAAAAAGCCCTTAAACTACTCGGATTGACACCAAATTTTACGAGCAAGTCTTAACTGTTATTTCGGACCTGTACCAGCTTTGAAACCAAAATTCAAACTCGGTTCCGAGGAAATCAATGATTTCTTAGTTTCTTTAATTCTTTAAAATATCAATTTAACAATTTCCAATAAAAATTCATTACTCGGGCTAGGGACCTCGGAATTCGATTTCGGGCATACGCCCAGGTCCCATATTTTCTCACAGACCCTCCGGGATCGTCAAATCACAAAGCTGGGTCCGTTTTCCCAAAAAGTTGACCAAAGTCAAACTTAGTCTTTTAAGAGAATCTTAAAGAAACAATTGTACATATTTTTACTCAAAACTCTTTCAACTCCCAAACCAACCGTCCCCGCAAGTTATAAATTAGTTAAAGCAAGCGTGGAAAGTCTTATTTAAGGGAACGGGGTTCTAAAAGGCAAAACGACCAGTCGAGTCGTTACATAAAACCTAGAAAAGTAGTATTCTTGGATTTCGACCATGATTTTGGGCATGGAATTAAGAGAAAATTATGTATTTGAGTTTGTGAGTTCACAGATAAACTTTATCTTCAAAATATTTTGGATTTCAGAAGCGTGGGCTCGAGGGCATTTTTGTCCACTTTTCGATCGGGGTTAGGAATTGTTATAAATTGGATTAATTTGAGTAGTTTATCGTATATTAATGAATTTGCATAACTATTGGCTAATTTTGGAGCATTGTTCATCAATTTGAGTCTTCAGAAGGGTGTGGAATGCTGGTAATGGATCTTCGGAGCAAGATGAGTCTCCTTTCTAATCTTGTAAGAGGGAATTGTTCCCATAGGTGAGTTAATTGGTTATGTGCTCCTATTTGTGGGGGCTATATACACACGAGGTGATGAGAGTCCGTGCGTAGCTATTATTATGCTATTGTCCAGGTAGTCTAGGACCAAAAAGCATGCTGTACTCAAAATAATTGTAATCTGATTGACAGTTTAAATTGCTTGAATCACATCGAATTAGTAAATGAATTTCCTTGAATTGTTAAAAGAAAATTGGCTTTTCTTTGGATAATTGTTCCCTGATAAATCCTTGATTGACTGGTTGTTGTGTTTATTTGTATTTGACCACATCGCATGTATGATTTAAAAGCGGGGTAATAGATGCATCTATGCTTTGCGCCATTCGACCCTCGGTAGTACACAGTTTATTTTTTGTAGGATCGGGTCGTACGTCTCGGTATGATTTCCGCATGCTTGTATTGCTTGCCTTGAGATTATTTGAGATTGATATTTGCTTTCCCTGACTTGAGATAATTGAAAACTAATGGATTATGAACCCGGAGACTTTAAATATAAAAAGGAACTTTCACCTGTTCGCGACTTACTTGAAATTTCTGTCATTCTTAATAAATCCATGATTATTCACATCTCGTCTCTACTTCTTCGAGATTAGACGGGACACTCATTGAGTACACGCTATTTTTGTACTCATACTACACTTCTATGCATTTTTGTTGCACAGGAATATATACCCCCAGTGGCCTACGGGGCATAGAAGCATGGATTATACTGGGACTAGTTGAGTTGCATTTCTCGAGGCAGCCCACAGCTAGTATAGTCCCTTCCAGTATATAATATTTACTTTCTATCCATTTGTATTCCGAACGGATGTTTCTTAGAAATAGCTCATGCACTTGTGACACCGGGTTCTGGGGATGCTATGGGTTTATTCAGAAATTTAAAGTTGTCAAATGTTTCATCATTTATTCAGTAGAATTTATCACGTATTGTTTAAACGCATAAAGAAGTGGTTTTGGAAATATTTAAAACGAGAATATAATTAAGTATTATTGGTTGGCTTGCCTGACAGCGGTGTCTGGCGCCACCACGACCCTTAGTGAATTTTGGGTTGTCACAGCCTCAAACCACATTCAAGTCAAGTTCTAGATTTTAAAATAAGTATGAAAACTTAGCAACATTGTAACGACCCGACCGGTCGTTTTGAGCCCTAGTGCGTCGTTCAACAGTCTGAGGCCACGAGCAGCTTCATTTTAGGAATTGTGACTTGTTCACATGGTTGGAATTTAAATTCAGGAAGATCAGAGTTAAATTTAGATGAAAATTCTCATTTGAGAAGCTTAAAGTTGAAAGAATGAACTAGGATTGGAATTTTGAGTAAACGACCTCGGAATCAGGATTTGAAGGTTCCAGTAGGTTCGTATGATGATTTCAGACTTGGGCATATACCCGGATTGTGTTTGGATAAACCGAGAGCGTTTTGGCGCCTATTGTGGAAGTATACATTTTAGATGGAATTTCTTAAGTTTGGCTTGAAGTGCATTTCAGTGTTATCAATGTCCGATTGGGATTTCGAGCCTGGGAATAGCTCCGTATGGTGATTCTAGAGTTGGGAGTGCGATCGGAAGTGATTTCGGAGGTCTGTAGGTCCTTTTGGAGCAATTTGGCTAAAGTTAGAATTTGAAGGTTTTTGAGAAGTTTGACCGAAGGTTGACTTTTTGATATCGGGTTCGGAATCCAATTTTGAAAGTTGGAGTAGGTCCGTAATGTCAAATATGACTTGTGTGAAAATTTTGAGGTCAATCGGATGTGATTTGATAGGCTTAAGCATCGGAAATAGAAGTTGGAAAGTTCAAAGTTCATAAAGCTTGGATTGGAGGTCGATTGATGATTTTAACGTTGTTTGATGTGATTTGCGGCCTCGAACAAGTTCGTAATGTGTTTTGGGACTTGTTGGTATGATTGGTTGGGGTCCCGGGGGCCTCGGGTGGATTTCGGGTGGTTAACGGATCAAAATTGGAATTTGGAAGAGGGCTGAAGGCATCTGGTTGCTGGTATATTCGCTTCTGCGGTTGGTTGACTGCAGAAGCGAACGGGGAGCCGCAAATGCGGTTTTTGGTCCAAAGCTTGAGGACCACAGATGCGGTCTAAATTCCGCATAAGCGGAACCGCATCTGCGGAGAGTGGATCGCAGAAGCAAAAATGTGGGGTTCAGTGGCAACCGCAAAAGCGGCTTGTTTTTTCGCTAAAGCGGAACCGCATAAGCGGTTATATTTCCGCAGAAGCGGAAGCAGTTATGGTAGTGTAATCTTTTAAGTTAGGGGTTGAGCTCATTTCAACCTCATTTTTCTTCCATTGGATTCGATGGGGAGCAACTTGGGGACGCCATTTTCATCACTTGTCATGAGGTAAGTAATTTATGCTAGCTTTGAGTTAAATACAAGGGTTATACATGGATTTAGGCATGAAAATTATAAAAATTGGGGTTTTGGTGGAAAACCTAGAAAATCATATTCTTGGAATTTAGCCATGATTTTGAGTGTGCAATTAAGAGAAAATTGTATATTTGAGTTCCTAAGGTTATGGGTAACCTTTATCTTCGAGAAATTTCGGATTCCGCGCAAGTGGGCCCGAGGGTATTTTTGTCAACTTTTCGTTCGGGGTTAGGAATTGTTATAAATTGGGTTTTGAAGTATAATTTAATATATATTAATGGATTTATATAATCGTTGGCTAGTTTTGGAGCATTGTGCGTTGGTGCAAGTATTTGGAAGAATGTAGAATGCCGGTTGTGGATCTTCGGAGCGAGGTGAGTCTCCTTTCTAATCTTGTGAGGGGAAAATTACCCCATAGGTGAGTTAAATTGGTTATGTGCTCCTATTTGTGGGGGCTACGTACGCACGAGGTGATGAGAGTATGTGCGTAGCTACTATTACGCTATTGTTTGGGTAGTCTAGGACCTAAAAAGCATGTTATACTTGGATTAACTGTGAAACCATTGATAGTTTGAATTTTTTAAATCACCTTGAATTGGTAAAGGAATTCAAAAATAGATTTAATATTAATTTTCCCTGAAATGTTAAAAAGAGAAATTTGTCTATTTGGATGATTATCCTCGATAAACTCTTAGTTTCCTACTTGAGCAAGTACTTTATGTGTGCCTGCATCACATAGATGATTCGCGAGAAGGATATGTGTTTATTTATGGAACGGGACGAACGCCTCAGTGAGAATAGATGCATCTATGGTTCGGGCCGCTCGACCCTCAGCAGTGTACAATTTACATTTCTGTTGGAGCAGGCAGTCGACCTCGACATGATTTGCGCATGTTTATCTGTTACCTGAAAATTGTAAATGTGGAATTGGCCCTACGTGGCTTGATATAACCTGATAAGATAATAAAGAACAGACTTTAGAAGCCCTTGATTTATTGTTGAAGGTGTTTACCTGTTTTCTGGCTTCACAATCAGAACATTTATACAAATCCATGATTATTCATGCACTTATAGAATATTGCTAATTGACCTCTAGTGAGTGTCGGAGTTGGCCATCTCGTCTCTACCCCTTCGAGATTAGGCGGGATACTCACTGAGTACACGTTGATTATGTACTCATACTACACTTCTGTGCATTTTTGTTGCACAGGTATATACACCTCTAGCAGCCTGCTGAGCATAGCAGCATGGATAACCTGGGACTAGGTGAGCTGCATTGTTCGAGACAACCCGCAGCCAGTGTAGTTCCTTTCAGCATTTTATTATTTATTTCGTGTCCACTGTATTTCGGACAGATGTTGTATTTTACTTTCCTTATCGATAGTTGCTCATGTACTTATGAAACCAGGTTTCTGGGATGGGTTTCAACGGATTTGTAATAATTGTTATTATTTAAATTTGAATTCAAGTAGTGAACTTTTATTTATGAAAATGGAAGGAAAAAAAACCTTAGATTTTTAAAAGTATTAAAAGAGGAATTAATTGACAATCTAGTTGGCTGGACTGATAGAGGTGTCCGGCGCCACCACGACCCTTTGTGGATTTTGGGTCGTGACAACATGGTATCAGAGCACTAGGTTCCCGTCGGTCTCAGGAGTCATGAGCTGGTCTAGTAGAGTCTCGCGGATCAGTACGGAGACGTCTATATTTATCCTCGGGAGGCTGCATGACTGTTAGGAGTACTTCCCTTCTTGATTTCGTTATCGTGCGGTTCGATTCCTTCGAGGCGTATGCCTTTGATTCCTTCTCACTCAATCTTACGCGACGCGAGTGCTTGTCATAAATCGAGAATTTGAAGAATTGAAATGGAACTACAAATGTGGTGCGGGATGATTTTCCCAGTATAGTTGATTGAACTATTATAGTCGCATCTTGGAGGGATATTCTATTGTTTTAGCTCAGTAACAGAACTTCTAAGAGCCTTGAGGCTAGGCACAGGTTGCCATAATGCTTATGAGCGATTATTCCGCAGTGTTGTTGTGATGGTAGGGTGTTTGCCCACGTGTTGGGGCAGTGAATGAATTGATGGGAGGTTTACTTAGTGTGTAATTAAGGGATTCAGTATTTTATTCCCGGCAGGGGAAAAAACAGTCGGACTAAGAATGGTCAGGTGTGGGATGGTGGAAGTAATAAGGCTTGGTATTCGCGAGCGTGGTTGAGCTTTCTTTTATGAGAGGGTGTCGTGGTCCTGATTGAACGTACTAAGTTGTTGGTGCTATAATTTGCTACAATTCGCCTTTATGGCAGGATATTATGAAATAATATCGGAGGTACAACTATAAGATAACGTCTGATGCGGTGGCTTAAGATTGAATAAGAATTTCTAATGTTGACGGCTCGATAAAAATGACCTTTGGAAAGGTTTAAATTTAGCACCAATGGTGGATTCAAGTTCCACGAAGATAGATTTCATTTAAGGCAATAATTGAGCAGCAAAGTATGAGGAAGGACATGTGGAAAGTGTTAGGTGGTGTTTAAAATTTCTAGAAGGCCAAGTATGAGAGTCAAGGTCGAGTGACCGATTAAGAAGGTGAGTTCCGCCAAAGTGGGAGAGTGGCGAGGGTTGCATATGGCTTGGTAGTAGGATGACTACGCGCCTTAAAGCGAGTGTGGATCGAATTGGGGATTTAATGATCAGTGATTGAAGCCTACGGGTATGATGTGAAGTATGGGCTATTATGCGGCAGAAGATTGATATGGCGGAAAGGAGCTGCTTGAAATGGAGGAGGTGCAGCATAACCCTGAATTGGAAGGATATTGTCGTGCATTTAATTGATGTCCGCGAGGGGCGAATGGACTTGTGCAGCTGGAAGGTGAGCTCGGACTCAGGATGGGCTATTGGTGTCATAGTGAATGTACCCCGTGCAGCGGCGTGGGAAGATGTCGGAAGGTGATTCCCCTAGGTGGATTATTCCCCCGTGAGCAGATTAGCATTCGCGTGGTTGGCGAAGCTTCTGCGAGGAATTATATTGGTTGTTCAACAAAGAGGTCGGTCGTGCGAATGTGGATGATGTCTTAAAATATGAAAGATGGGGATGTACAGGAAGATCCCGAGAGATTTTAATAATTGGTGGCGCGAGGTTAAGTCAATAAGAGCTAAAAAGGTCGGACGAACTCAAGAATGGTGGAATAATGGCTTCAAGCTAAGTGGGAGAGTCCCACCGCTTATGATTGGGCTGTATGATTAACTACTTACGTGATTTTTGGTTATTGGCATATTGATGGGTTAATTTAGCTACAAGAAAAGACCATAGGTGGTAATTCGAGCAAATGAATTATTGGAGGCATGCGGTGGTTGGCCTTATTGGCTCATGTTTGGACTTGGAAAGAGGTTCAGGATTTATGCCTTGTAGGGATACAGGTTGCAGAGAAAGCGATTTCGTCGGGTGCTTCACCGAGAGAGTATTCGTGTGTTATAAGATTTGTGGAGTGAATTATATTCGGGACCAAATCAGAGCGGGTGGCTCTCAATAATGGTCCTAGTGAATTCAGAAGTTAAAGTGTGGTGCCCAATGAATTCGAACCTATAAGTACAGTTAAGAATCAAGCTTTGTAGCAGTTTATGAGAAGGGGCACAGAATGTTCCGGGATATTTGGCTTGTGGTGTAGCATTTGGGTGTTATGAAATAGTTCGTGGGAATTGAGACAGCCTAGTCTCGTGATTCAAGGACACTAGGGGTGAGTGTAGATGGAGTATGTTATGTATTGAATGGAGTTAGTATTATTTCCAAAGCAATCAAGGATAAATTGGAGGGAAAGGGATTGATTAGCCATAGTTGAATTTGGCATGTTGGGGTCTGTGATCCGTTCATTCAGCGTGATTGAGTTATACGTTTAATTTGTGGCAGTATGTGTGAGGTTTGTCGGCCGCCATAATTGATAACATATTAAACCATTCTACGGTTGTGGCTTGTTATGTGGAAGCAGATTCCGAAAGGGCTATGGTGGCTCGGACCACTACTTGTAGATTTGCATATTCTACGGTTATGGAAATTTACATGTGTGTTTCTATGAATCTCCTAAAGTGAGTTAAGTGAAAAGTTTGTATATGATGAATTGTTAAAATATTAATGATTTCAGAGTTATGATGAAAATCGTGTTCTATCGTATTTTGGCATGTTGGGTGTGGTGAGAGGCATGGAAATGTGAAGTGAGGACCAAGGTTGCAGTTCGGTGTTGACAAGGATATCACGGGCTCGGATGAGCAAGGAAAGGGTTGAATGATTAGAGTAAATTGGTATTGTCCTCCGCGTCACCTAACATCGATGTGTTGTGGAAGAGGTTTTGCATCCTTGTTAAGGATTCTGGATCGCTTTTCAGCTTTAGTGCATCCGATGGTTTAGATGTGCGGACCCGTTATTTATTTCAGAAGATTGTGGGAGCGTGTCCCACGGAAAGATTGTACAAGTGTGACGTGTAGTCACTTGATTGGCTAAAGATTTAAACCAAGTATGAGGATTGTGGTAATATCATTAATTTGAGAATTTATGCCTGGAGGGCACTTTGTATATTGGGTTATGAACTGAGGAGGTCGCTTCGGTTATGATGGTTATTCTTATGTGATATGAGGCAAAAGGGAGTTACTACAGACCTTTAAAAGGTCATTGGCCAAGTTGGTGCAATCAGAAATCGGCTTGAGATCGGTGGACTGATTTATTTGTGAACAGGGCTTTATATCAGGCCAGTTGTGTTCATGTCAGCGAGCGTTCCCTGTAGAGGAACAATCGAGGTGTTATTTGTTATCAGCTATTCCAGGTAATGATGTATTGCGTCGTATGAGTTGTGAGATGGCTTAGTAAATTCTTATGTGTTGAGGTTCCGCGTTACAATGATGTTATGTCAGCAGGATGGCTCTTGAGATTTAGATCTTGTATCGCACCTCAGTTGTGCTTGAGTTTTGTAGCCTATAGCGCTATGTGTTTTCTCAGGGATGGTATTATGCACTTAGCGTGCTTACGATCGAAATTCGATATTTTCATTATAATGAGCAGATTTAGCTCGAAGTGCAATCTCCTTATGTGAGATCTATGTGTGGATTGGGTGGCACGCCGCCATGGGTATGTTATTTGGATCGGGTTGCGCGCCGCAATAGTATGATGTCGAGTCTGATTTTCTATATGTTATTTTTGTGTGTTACACTTCTTATCTTCTAAGAAAAGTCTGTATTAGTGCGGGGGTTAGGTAATTCCTCCCAGAGTTTGATTTTCGTTTGCGTTATGTTCGAATTGGTGGCCTATTGGCACCTTGTGGAGTCATATGAGACTTGTGATCGCATTCAGATTGGCTTATTGCCTGAGCAGTCGTACTGGGTGAGACGAGATTATGGGATCTACGATCAGTGCAATCTGATTATATGAAGTACATTAAGGAGCAAAGGTCATTATTTGGTTCAGAATATGGTAATGTTTCTTGTCAGAAGTATAGACTCGATGATTGGTTGACTCGGCAGTTGATTATGAATTTCGGCATCTCATCTGTCATGGCGATATTGTAATAGTTAGAATAAGACCTATGTAGGTCATGAGGTGCAATGGGAGCATCAGATTCGTGGAATTTTGATTAATTCAAACAGAAATGTTATTGTGGTCCTATGAGTAAAGTGATGCAAAGTGTGAATTCAGAAGAGTTATGCAGTCATGTTTGAGTATAGCGTATAGTGATTGATACGGTGATCGTATGTTGGAAACAGGCCTGGCATAGAATTCCGGATGTTGGAATTGGGCTCTAAGGCTTATTTGCTTGAATAAAAGGGAATATCTTGAGAATTTATCGCGCCAACGTGCTCAGCTAAGTTGTGGTAGCACGGGGAGGTGCATGAGAAGTTAAACAGCAAGTTCAGACTACTTCAGTATAGTTCTCAGCACGTTCGAGGACGAACGTATGTTTAAGTGGGAGAGAATGTAACGACTCGACCGGTCGTTTTGAGCCCTAGCGCGTCGTTCAGAAGTCTGAGGCCACGAGCAACTTCATTTCAGGAATTGTGACTTGTTCGCATGGTCAAAATTTAAATTCAGGAAGATCGGAGTTAAATTTAGATGAAAATTCTCGTTTGAGAAACTTAAAGTTGAAAGAATGAACTAGGATTGGAATTTTGAGTAAACGACCTCGGAATCAGGATCTGAAGGTTCCAGCAGGTTCATATAATGATTTCAGACTTGGGCGTATGCCCGAATTGAGTTTTGGATAACCTGAGAGCGTTTTGGCACCTATTGTGGAAGTAAGAATTTTAGAAGGAGTTTCTTAAGTTTGGCTTGAAGTGCATTTCAGTGTTATCAATGTCCGATTGGGATTTCGAGTCTGGGAATAGCTCCGTATGGTGATTCTAGAGTTGGGAGCGCGATCGGAAGTGAATTCGGAGGTCCGTAGGTCCTTTTGGAGCAATTTGGGTAAAGTTAGAATTTGAAGGTTTTTGAGAAGTTAGACCGGAGGTTGACTTTTAGATATCAGGGTCGGAATCCAATTTCGAAAGTTGGAGTAGGTCTGTAATGTCAAATATGACTTGTGTGCAAAATTTGAGGTCAAATCGGACGTGATTTGATAGGCTTAAGCATCAGAAATAGAAGTTGGAAAGTTCAAAGTTCATAAAGCTTGGATTGGAGGTCGATTGATGATTTTAACGTTGTTTGATGTGATTTGAGGCCTCGAACAAGTCCGTAATGTGTTTTGGGACTTGTTGATATGATTGGTTGGGGTCCCAGGGTCCTTAGGTGGATTCCGGGTGGTTAACGGATCGAAATTGGAATTTGGAAGAGGGCTGAAGGCATCTGGTTGCTGGTATTTTCGCTTCTGCGGTTGGTTGACCGCAGAAGCGGCACCGTAGAAGCGAACGGGGAGCCGCAGATGTGGTTTTTGGTCCAAATCTTGAGGACCGCAGATGCGGTCTAAATTCTGCAGAAGCGGAACCGCATCTGCGAAGAGCGGATCGCAGAAGCAAAAATATGGGGTTCAGTGGCAGCCGCAGAAGCGGCTTGTTTTTCCGCTAAACCGGAACCGCATAAGCGGTTATATTTCCGTAGAAGCGGAAGCAGTTGGGGTAGTGTAATGTTTTAAGTTTGGGGTTGAACTTATTTCAACCCCATTCTTCTTCCATTGGAGTCGATGGGGAGCATCTTGGGGACGCCATTTTCGTCACTTGTCATGAGGTAAGTAATTTATGCTAGCTTTGAGTTAAATAAAAGGTTTATGCATGGATTTAGGCATGAAAATTAGTATAAAAATTGGGGTTTTTGGTGGAAAACCTAGAAAATCATATTCTTAGAATTTAGCCACGATTTTGAGTATGGAATTAAGAGAAAATTGTATATTTGAGTTCCTAAGGTCATGGGTAACCTTTATCTTCGAGAAATTTCGGATTCCTCGCACGTGGACCGGAGGGTATTTTTGTTAACTTTTCGTTCGGGGTTAGGAATTGTTATAAATTGGGTTGTAAAGTATAATTTAGCATATATTAATGGATTTATATGATCGTTGGCTAGCTTTTGAGCATTGTGCGATGGTGCAAGTCTTCGGAAGAATGTAGAATGCCGGTTGTGGATTTTCGAAGAGAGGTGAGTCTCCTTTCTAATCTTGTCAGGGGAAAATTACCCCATAGGTGAGCTAAATTGGTTATGTTCTCGTATTTGTGGGGGCTATGTACGCACGAGGTGACGAGAGTCCGTGCGTAGCTACTATTATGCTATTATTCGGGTAGTCCAGGACCCAAAAAGCATATTATACTTGGATTAACTGTGAACCCATTGATAGTTTGAATTATTTAAATCAACTTGAATTGGTAAAGGAATTTAAAAAGAGATTTATTATTAATTTTCCTTGAAATGTTAAAAAGAGAAATTTGTCTATTTGGATGATTATCCTCGATAAACGCTTAGTTTCCTACTCGAGCAAGTACTTTATGTGTGCCTGCGTCGCATGGATGATTCGCGAGCAGGATATGTGTTTATTTATGGAACGGGCCGAATGCCTCGGTGAGAATAAATGCATCTATGGTTCGGGCCGCTCGACCCTCGGCAGTGCACAATTTACATTTCTGTTGGAGCGGGCAGTCGACCTTGGCATGATTTGCGCATGTTTATCTGTTACTTGAAAATAGTAAATGTGGAATTGGCCCTACGTGGCTTGATATAAACTGATAAGATAATAAAGAACTGACTTTAGAAGCCCTTGATTTATTGTTGAAGGTGTTTACCTATTTTCTCGCTTCACAATCAGAACTTTTATACCAATCCATGATTATTCTTGCACTTATAGAATATTGCTAATTGACCTCTAGTGAGTGTCAGAGTTGGCCATCTCGTCTCTACCCCTTCGAGATTAGGCGGGATACTCACTGAGTACACGTTGATTACGTACTCATACTACACTTCTGTGAATTTTTGTTGCACAGATATATACACCTCTAGCAGCCTGCTGAGCGTAGCAGCATGGATAACTCTGGGAGTAGGTGAGCTGCATTGTTCGAGACGATCCGCAGCCAGTGTAGTTCTTTTTAGCATTTTATTATTTATTTCCTATCCACTGAATTTCGGATAGATATTGTATTTTACTTTCCTTATCGATAGTTGCTCATGTACTTATGACACCGGGTTTCTGGGATGGGTTTCAATGGATTTGTACTAATTGTTATTATTTAAATTTGAATTCAAGTAGTGAACTTTTATTTATGAAAATGGAAGGGAAAAAAACCTTAGATTTTCAAAAGTATTAAAAAAGGAATTAATTGACAATCTAGTTGGCTGGCCTGACAGAGGTGTCCGGCGCCACCACGACCCTTAGTGGATTTTGGGTCGTGACAAACATAACGTGACAACACAATATATTTGGGATCAACAAACATTATAATTTTAATCACCAATAAACAAATATGAGTTTGAAAATATATTCATATAACACATGGATGATGCTCAATTAAATCCCATTTTTCAAAATATCATTCTCAAAGAAATCAAGTTTTTAGTCGAGTTATGTAATACAAATTCTGAAAAGTGTTCAGTTCAAAATATTACGACCATTGCAAAGAACTGAACAGGGAAATCCATGGAGATGTATAAAAGAAGTTATACTAAAAAAATATAAACATACAAAAATATATATATATTTCTCTACCCCCATACTTAAATGTTGGCATGTCCCCATGACAAATAATATAAAAGCAAGATGAGGTAAAGGGGCTCCCCCTGAATATTTTTTTTCTTTTTTCTGGAGCTTGTGAACTCCAACCCCAATTCTGAATCACTCTTTCTCTTTCGCTCGTTGGGGTTCATCTTGGAGCCGCAGTTGGCCATGAACATCACAAAATATTCTCTTTTTTCTTGCATTCCGGTCTTTCTCGGCCTTGTCTCGAGCGGGCAAATAATAGTACATGTTGATCCTTAACTCCAGTTTGGATTTTTCATGAGGATCATTCCATGCATTTTCCTGAAAGTCTCCAATACAAAATCCACAAATTCATAATGATCAAAAGAAATTGAAAAATGATGGTCATTGAAAACTTGGTTTGTGCGTATGACAACCTCTTCATTCTCATTTTCTTCCATCTTAATCAATTAATGTGAATAAGAAAATTGGAGTAAGGACTCATCAATTATTGAATTATTTTCAACCAAACCTTTATTGTCAGTTTTCTCGATTGGATCGGGATATTTACCATGAGTGGTAGATTCTTTTCCACAAAGCTCAATTTTTTGATCAATTGGTCCATTATCACAAGATGCAGTTTCATTTAAAATATCACCACAAAAATTTAAGGAGATTGCCATACTTACTAATTAGTTTACTTTTACTGTTAGATCTATAATGTCTTTATGATTCTGTGCATATTTTTCATCGGTATTTTCTATAAAATTATGCACAACCTTTTTCAAGTTTACATTCTCCTATTGAGGTGATTGACTCTCAATATTTTGATTCTTTTGTGAATATTGATTGCACTCCGGATTGCAGTTATATTCACTATAATAAGTAAGCCAGCATGAACTAGAAATAACATTAGATTGTTCATTTGATAAAACAAAAGAATAGGAATTATCAGGTTGACATTCATGGGTAAAGTGACTTCCACCACAATATTCACGAGTAATGGACCTTTGACTGATTTTATTAATTAATTGTTCAAGGTCATTCATTCTCCTAGAATCCACATAGGAGAATATGTTACTTGCTTGGCATTCAAAGCTTTGGTGGTTGCCTCCACCATAGTCACATACGATGGCCTTTTGACAATATTCTCCTACCAACTCAACAAGTAGTTTACTTGGTTGATTGAAATTCATTTGAAAGTATGTGGAATGAGTTGACACTCAGGATCCCTTTTTTTTTCCTTTTTTTATTGCTCCGTAGTACTTGTCATGCACTAAAAAACAAAAGACATGAAGCTAAAGAAAAAAAATCTCAAACTAGTAGTAAGACAATTAATCTGATGTAGATGTTTACCAATCCTCGACAACGGCGCCAAAAATTTAACGAGCTCTGGGCGTATATGATTTTTCTACTCGTACTCTGTCAAATTATAGTAAAGTTTCAGATATCGTCCCACAGAGATTGGAACCACCTAGGCTATAGATTTGTATTGTCTTTGTCACTATTTGAGAGAATCAAATTGATGAAAAGGGTTGCTCTTAAAAATATAAAATAAAAGCAATAAATACTTTTGTGTTTTCGAAATATAAAAATAGAGGTTGGAATACTTTGAATCAGCAAGATAAAATTATTATAATAAAATCAAAATTCTACTACTAATTTCTTTTTTTAATGAAATAATTGCTTATTTCTAATTCAACCAAATAACATAAAAGTAATCAATTAATAACACCTCTTTCGGTTAGTGTAGTCAATCAATTAACAGTGAAACAAAGACCTTGTTTAAAGAATGACCACTTATTTCTAAAACATCACTCCACATAATAACAATATATAAATAGCACCGCCGGTGCTTAGTGTTATTAATTTATTGACAATTAGTGACATTAATTAATAATTGACTAATGATACCTCTTTCGATTAGTGTAGTTAACCAATTAAAGTAATGGCTTCAAACAAGAATTATCTTAGTTGAGTACACCAAGTGAGAAAAAGCCTCTTTCGATTATACTTTTCTAAATCAATAAACTTGTTTAAATCTTTCCCTTCTCCCATATAAGAAACAAAGTAATAAGATAAATATTTTACTAAGTGATATAATTATACCAAATAAATAGAAATAATCAATATCAAATATCTTGGTGTATAATGATGATAAAGAGAAAATCTCAACATAAGAAGATAATAAAATTAAGATAATTATTATAACACTTTTAGCTTCATCGAGTATCCCAACCAAAGAAAATTACTCCATTATGGAGAAAAGATAAAATAGAAAAATACTATTTCTACAATAAGAAAAATAACTTTTAAAACTAAAATAAAGCTAATTAAAGTTGGAGTTCTCAGCACAAGAATGGTTCCCCTTCCACTGAAAAGTCATGCCTATTTATGGGAAATTACGTCCGTAAAGTTCTAAGGGATGTCATCCTTGGATTGAGGATGACATCCCTATCTCTTGAATCAATTTCTTCTACGTGCTTCTTCCACGGATGACATCCTTAGAATTGAGGATGACATCTTTGGATTAGGGATGTCATCCTTCACCTTTTTGTTATATCTGCTTAAACACTCTTCTTTCTTCTTTTTTTATTTTCTTTTCTTTGCCTGCAACATATATTAATAATTTGTACAAATATTGAACAAAAAGTCATATCTATAAATAAAGTATTTTTTTTTAAAAAGTAGTATTTGTTTATTTAATATAATATATATCTAAAAACATATATAATATATATTTATCATAATGCTGAGGTTCGTGTTATTGATATATACATTGTGATATTTTATCGAGTTGTGAATGTATTTTTAGGATGGTTTTGGTGGTTCTCTGGCAGGTGAATAATCTTAGTTACAAAGGAAACTCTGGAGAAAGTTTTAGAAATTTAGGGAGTTAGCCAAGTTTGGAGCTATTGAGGTGTTCCAATGTTGTGAGAAACTGAGATTGCATGAAGAAAATTTGCTAATAAGTGAATCTTAATCCTCATTCGAGGACGAATGATCTTAAGTGGGGGAGGATGTAAGGCCCCGTGAAATGTCAAAGAATAATATTTTCCAGAAAAGTGTGATTATGCGGTCGAGAATGCGGTCGCATAATAGGTATGCGGACCACATAGTCGCCGTAGAGTGAAATAGTGTATTGGTCAAATTTAAGGTCAACTATGTGGTCAATTATGTGACAGCATATTCGTCGCATAATCCCTTGGGATTTTGTAAGGTGCAGTTCTGTGGTGCATTATGCGATCGCAGAATGGGTATGTAGACCACATTACTGTCGCATACCCAAACAGTGTCTTCAGGTTTTGGGGAGTATTTTGCTGTCCATTCTGCGGACTGCATGTCAACTTTGCGATCGTAAATGCGATCACAGATTTGAGTCGGGCTCCTATTTTCTAATTTTTAAAACCCGATCCCTTGTCTTTATATCTTGTACAATAGCTCATTTTGAGCCTATTTCCTAGTACATTTAGAGTGAGAAAGAGGGTCTAAGAGAGGGGAAGTGCTTTTCATCAAAAATTGCTCCACAAATCCTTGTTAAACATTGAAGATAATCAAGTGAGGCACCTAAACCTTCATCCCAAGAGGTAAGACTTCTTCACCTCGGCTCTTAAATTTTAAACCTAGCCATAAGGGGTCATTAGTGAGGTAATTTATGGGTATAAGAATAGATTTCTTGCATTCATACAAGATCATGGAGTATTGGGAAGTTGTGAACTAAAAGGAAAGCAATTAGGGTATAAAATGATAGAAATCTCTCACAAAGAGGACCTAAGATCACAATGCATCCCTAGTGCTTGATAATATGCTCAAACGCGCTAGAATCCCAATTATGTCTCTAATTATTGGTTCAATTTGCAATTCTTATGAAATAGATTGAAGTGATAAGAGTCCCGGAATTTTATAAGAATTAGAGGAAAGCTTTATTGAGGTATGTATGGCTAAAACCCTGTTTTTTAAAAATTGAGCTTCATCAGTATTTGTGTGAATATGGTAGGATTAAGGTTGAGTTGTTGCATCGATTGTTATTTTACATGATTTGATGTTGTAACCTTATATGTGTGAAAGATGTGTCTCAACATGATCAACGTACTATCTTGATAACTTGAAAGGGGCAAAATATATAAATTATGTATTGAAATGCTTAGAACTTAAATTGAGATTGAAGCTGCATATATTGTGTCATCTATGTGAAGTCATATCTATGCTTATAATTTAAAATGCTCTTGTGTGCACCTACTGTCCTAAATGGCAAAGCTAATATTGAAATTGGAAATGATGTAAAATGCCGCCTAGTGCCAAGTTGATGTGATAAAGTTGTGGCCCGAAGTGCTAATAAAATGATATATGTGAAACGAATTGATTAAACAACGCCTTGGGAAGGCGGCCTAACCGATCGGGCCGAGAATGGATTCCGCTCAAGATAGTGGTGGTATTGTGAATGAATTCTGAAAAAAGGGAAAATGAGATTGTGATTGAAGTGTATGTCTCAAATGAGGCAACCTACCTGATCGGGTTGAGATCGGACTCCGCTCATGATAGCGGTGGTATTATGAACAAATGATGAATAGTGTGAAATGCCCCAAACTAAAAGATATAAAAAAATTATGCGAAAGTTGTATGATTCTTTTCTTTGATGATGTGGTGATCATTTAAAGTTTTGAGTTGTATTTGTAATTTCTTATTCTTGTATGAAAGTTCTTTCTAACTTGATGGTGTTTAGTTATACATACTAGTGCTATTCGATGGCACTAACGTCCCTTTTTCCAAAGGCGCTACACCTTTAAATGGATGTAGGTGTTTCTATAGCAGGCACTGTTGGTCGCAGCTAGTGCCGCAACATCCTTTCAGCTAACTTGGTGAGCCCCACTTCGTTTTGGGGACCTGTTTCATCTGTTTATCATGTACTTTATATTTGAGATATAACCTGAGCTTGTTACCGTCATTTCCATATTACATTACTCTTCAGTTATTTTAGAGGCTCCGTAGAAAAGTTGTGGGTAGTGTCGGGTATTGGAATTAAAGTAGAAATATTGTTGTTCGGCAAAGATTTATAAAACTTGTAATATTTTGATAATTATGATTTAAGCTGCTAATGGAAATAAAATGGAAGTTGTTAATTAAATACTTACTAAGTGTGATCAATGGAATCCATTTCCTATTTATTCATGAAGTAGTTGGGGTAGAATGAAACCTAACAGGCTTGCTCAGTCAGGTTTACTCGGTTGAGCGCCGGTCATGCTCCTCGATTTTTTGGGCGTGACATCTCCCCATGAGTTCATATATATCAAAAGCTCCAAAATCCGACCACCAATGGTCCCTCAAATCCCCAATCAAAGGTCTAAGTTTCTAAGCCCTCCGCAATCTGCGGTCATTCCACCGCATCTACGGTCCTCAGTTAAGTCCCATTTTTCCGCATCTGTGATGAAATATACTGCACCTGCACCTTCGCAGATGCGGTCCCACAACCACTTCTGTGTCTCTTGCAAAATCCACCAGCTTCTGCTTCTGCGACCAATTTTCCGCATATACGGCGTCACACCTGCGGTCCGCAATCCACAGGTGCGGAAATACTAGAAGCAGAAAAAGCTACAGCTTCATAAAAGTCTCAAACTCTCCGTCAACTATCCGAAATAACCCCGAGGTCACCGGGACCTCAACCAAAAGCACAAACATAACCCATAAACTTATTTAAACTTTTACCAATCTCCAAAACATCTCAAACAACATCGAATCAACCAAAACACATCGGATTAAAGCCTAAGTTTCCAAAATCTTCTGAATTCTGCGTTTGATCAAAAACCAAGCCAAACCATGTCCAAATGACCTGAAATTTTTCACACACATCCCAAATGAAACAACGGAACTACTGCAACTCTCAGAATTTTATTCCGATCCCTATATCAAAATCTCACCTACCAACCGAAAATCGCCAAAATGTCAACTTCGCCAATTCAAGCCTAAATCTAATTCGAGCCTCCAAAACTCATTCCGATCACGTTCCAAAGTCCCAAAATACCTCCCGAAGCTATCTGAACCATCGGAACTCACATACGACCCCTCTAACACATAAGTCAACATCCGGTTGACTTTTCCAAATTAAGTTTCCTAAAAAGAGACTAAGTGTCTCAAACCTTACTAAATCCTTTTCGAACCCGAGCCAACCGACCCGATCACATATAGAGCCGATAAACAAAGCAATAAGAAGAAAAAATGGGGAAAACGGAGTAATAACTCATGAGACAACTGGCCCGGTCGTCACAACAATATAAAGACAATTCTAAATTTATAAATTTAAGAAATTTAGAATTTCGGTAATTTTATCACCAACTTTGTAACAAATGTCTCCTTCAGGGAGAAACGCCATTAACATCTGAATATTTTATATCAAATCGACAACCACATAGTCATTACATCCTTTGGGGAAAGATATATGAATTGTTATTTCCTTCGGGAAACTCGATAACTAACTATAACATATTAATATGGTTGTAGTAGAAAGGATTCTACAAGAATGCTTTTGCCTTAGAATGATACTTAATAAAATTATCCAAGATGTTTTACGTATAACAGGCACGTGCCATAATGATCATTATGCCATAAAAATAATTTTTATATCTTCTGTTATTCTAGCTCTTCAGGGGATGAGTTGTGGTATTTTTTCATTCCCGTCAGGGAATAAAAATGTGCTTCAAAAATAATTTTGAATATTTTATTATTTTATTTAAGCACAAAAAGAAATATTTTCCTGCTTCAGGAGAAAATTTCTATTGTTTTACTACTTCAGGAGCAAATTAAAATACGAAATATTGAGTATATATTCTCTCAATCACATTACCTCTTCTGGAGGTGAATCATAATATTTTTACATTAATAACGCGCTCATATTTACGAGCTTTATTAATATTGTCACATTCACTCCATGAAATGGATTAATATTTATTAAAAGTTCTCATCCTTCAGGGAATGGAACATTATTACTAGAACGTGCATTAATCACACAAATTGAGTGATGTCTTGGAAGCTCTTTTACGATAATGCTACTTCAGGAGCAAATCGAGGCATGCATGTACGATAGAGAATATTTCTATAGATTGTTTTCAATTGTAACCATAAAAAGCCTAAATTATCACTTCTGGTGACCATAGGTATATACCACTTCTGGTGGTTAATAAAAATTAGTTACAATGAGATATACAAAATATATGCACTTCTGGTGGTTGTATATTTCTTGCAAACTCTTTATAAGTGGATGTAAGAATGGTATCCACTTTGTAATAATTTATTAAGATAATAAGGAAGAAACCAAATAGCAAAATATGTATTGTATATGTAGCACATAACCAAGCAGGCGATGATAAAGATATTAAAATATAAGCGAAAAGGCTAAATTAAATTATGAAAATTTTGCCACTCCAGATGTAAGTGATATCTACATCACCACTGCCAGGAAGAAAAACTCACCACCTCAAGGATATATTCAGCCTTATGATGGTCGGAATGAACAAGATCTAACCACGGACGTAAGAGCGTCGCCTTACATCAGAGATGAACACTGCAATAGAAATTAAATTCGAAGTAAGTGCTCAAAATGGCAGTCTCATGCTGATAACGTGTTATAAATAAATATTTTCAAGTAAAGAAACCGAAGACAAGTAAATACAGAGATTTATCATTCAACTTCAAATTCATATACATAATGAACTGAAATCTCCTATATTTATAGAAGAAAAGAAGCAGCTGCAAGGCTTTTCTTGAGCTGCCTGCATGAGTTGCTTGCAACCTGCCTGTTTAATAAAAAAGTTGCTGCAAATCATTTTATTGAATTGCTTGCAACCTGCCTGCATCAGTTGCTTGTAGATACACTTCAAGAGAGTACTAAATGGATAATCTTCTTCGGAAAGATTATCTATAGAGGAGTAATAAATAAATATCCACAAAAAAATAGTTTCATAACAATCTGCACCATTTTTTCTTTTATATTTTTTCTAACTTGATTTTTCCTTTCTAGAGAGTGAAGAATCATAACATCGATTTGCTAGTCACTTTATTCTTCTAGTTAGTTAGCAGGTCTTCCCATATTTCTAAAAAATAAATATAAAGTGTATTCAAAACGTTGAAGCGTCAAAGAAAATTCTCATAAAGCAAAAAATGAGGTTTTGAACTTGAGAAAATCTCATTTTATATCCAATAATTTTAAACTATTTACTATTTAATATCAAGACCCAAACTATTTACTCGTCTTTCTTCTTCTTCCTCCTTATTTTACCTTCCTCACTTTATACCTATCGACTTTTTTTCCATATAAAAAATAATCTGGTAACAAGTTTGTACATCATACATAGAAAATGAATATAGAAAAGTGAGGTTACTGCATATAACTGCCCATTTCAGCATCCCAGGGCAACCAAATTTTTGACTACGCAACAAGCAAATTAGGAATTGCAGCCACTGTAGCTAAGGCCTTAGCTTTCATGCATGAAGGCCTATAGAATGATGATATTCCTCACGGAAACTTGAAATCCACCAATATGTGTATTTGAATATCCATCATTGTTGGGCTTGAAGCTCAATTTTATTTTTGAAGATTTCTTATTTGATTCAAAGTGGGTGATATTAAATATTGCTTATAGTATCTTTTGAAAGTTCATACTAAAATTTGATAGCATTTGGAGCTGATTTGAAGTGAGTGAGATCGAAATTTTCAGTTAAAAATCGAAGAAGAACACAGCTACAATATATTGCTACGGTATAAAATATGTTGTAGGAGTATATAGCTATACTGCAATAGTATACTATTATAGTTTACAATATAGTACAACGGTATATTGTAATAATTGAAGAAGAACACAGTTACCTAACAGTAGTATACAATATACTATAGGAGAATATAGTTATACTGCAACAGTATACTATTATAGTATACAATATATTATTATAGTATACTATAATAATATTCATACTGTAACAATATGTTGTAATAGTAAACAACATACTATAATAGTATACTTATTACACATAAATTCACTTGTCTTTTCTCTTTTAATTTGCTTTAAGCTTTTACCCAGCGTGAGAGGCAAATTAAAAATACAAAAACAATAAAAAAATATTATATATGTTATATAATATAACAGTATACTCTTACAAGTAAATCCTTTTAGAATTTTTTGAAATTTTTATTGAAAACTGATATTATTTTACTTTAATAATTGAATTAAATTTTTTTAATCTTTGCGTATAATTGTATATCCCGTTGGTATAACTATATACTATACTGGTATCAAATGTTAGTTAATATTTTTTTGATTGTATTAGCTATATTTAATTGGTACACAATTTGATTTTTCTTAAGTAATAATATTAAAAAAAGAATAATAAAAAATATTAAAAATAATAAATGAAATTAGATTATGTAGAGAAAAAAATATTAAAAAAAGAATTTAAATAAAATTAGAATAGGAAAAAAGAAGAAAATAAAAAGAAAACGAGAAAAAACAAAAGGAGAAAAGAAAGAGAAAAGAAAAGAAAAGAAGCAAAGAAATAAAAAAGAATTGGAGAATGAAGAAAAAATTCCTCACAAAACTTACTATGGATAGAAAATATAATTAGTTTATGGATAGAAAAATAAATGGGTAAACAAGGTGGGTAGCTGTGTCAAAATCCCTTTGAACTTTACTTGATGATGGCCCAAGTAAAGATCCATACCGATACCAAAGGGTCCAAGACCCTTCAATAACGTTGGGATCCTTCAGAAAATATAAATAGCCATTCCATTAGTCTGTACAACTCCTACTAGCCCTAAAAACTATAAAAATAAGTACATGCTAGCCAGTTTTCGGACTGATTATTCAAAAATAGCAGCATTTGAAAGTCATTTAAAAATAGCCACTATTTTGCTGCAACACGGAAAGTTCCAGCACAATATACTGGAGAGTGTTGCACATGTGTATGAACTTCCAGCATATTATGCTGGAACTCCAGCACGCGAAAAGTTCCAGCATAATATACTGAAAATTGGAGGATCTGTGTATAAACTTCCAGCATATTATGCTGGAACGATATATTATACTGGAACTCCAGTATATTATCCTGAAAATTCAGTATATTATGGCTGATACTACCCTTTATAGCCCCTCAAAAATTTTAATAGCCCATGTTTTTTTCCACTTACATGAAATGGCCCTTCGGCCCAAACTTATTGCATCTAATAGCCTGAAATATCGATTTTGCATTTTTTTGTATAGTAACAGTCTATTTTGTATATTGACAATCTATTTTGTATAGTGACAGTCTATTTTGTATAATAACAGTCTTTTTAGTATATATTTTGTATAGTGATAGTCTATTTTGTATAGTGATAGTCTATTGTATATAAATTATATAGTGGCAGTCTATTTAGTATATTTTTGTATAGTGACAGTTTATTTTGTATATATATTTTGTATAGTGAAATTCTATTTAGTATATTTTTTGTATAATGATAGTTTATTTTTGTATATGTTTTGTATAGTGACAGTCTATTTTGTATAGCAACCGCCTATTTTGAATATATTAAATATAATAATGAGATCATATATGTAGATAGAGAATCCTTGCACTTTTTACCAAAATCAATCTAGCCCCAACCCCGTATAAAGTAGAGGTGGGCATCGGTCGGTTCGGTTCGGTTTAGCATATCGGTTATCGATTTACTAATATGATAAATCGCCGAACCGATAAGATATTAGTTATCGGTTATCGGTTAATCGGTTATCGATCATTATCGGTTTGGTTATCGGTTTACCCGATAAGATAACTCAATCTAGAGTTAAGCAAAAAAGAGAAGAGTAAAACAATTTTAAAACTCGTTTCTGGCCACAACTTAAACAGTTTTATAAAACAACTTTATATAGGTTCTGAACAGTGGAGACAACTAATAATCTTCCTAGTAGCTTTGACTTAATCCGACCCCTGCAATACAGTTGTTATATCACATGTCTTACTAATTGTGCTAAAACCGTTTTAAATCGGCAACTAATATTCAATGTAAACAACAATACATCTAACAAAGAATCTGCAACAAACATAATCAAACACTACATTGAACAAAGAATCTGCAACTAATATTCAACATAATGTTGCTGCTACAACTTTTCAGTTTCCAATACTACAAACATCAAATAATGTTGCTACTAAGCCATAAAATCTGCAACTAATAATTCAACACTACAAACAGTTGTCCAATTGAAGAGTGAAGAGTCTGAACTCTGAAGAAAGCGGCTGAGGCTAAGAAAAAATAGGAAAGAATGAAGCCCTAGCATATCTGCATATGTATATACTTAAGGGTAAAATAGTAATTTCGTTAATCCTTATTGGGTTATCGATTAACCCAATAAAATAATTGTCAAATCGAGGCCTGAACCGATAACCCAATAGTGAAAAAATTCTAAATCGTTACAGAACCGTTAACCCAATAACCAATAAATAATTAACAGCTCGGGTTATCGGTTTTACCCTAAATATGCCCAACCCTAGTATGAAGGTATGACTTTTCTATCTTGCTAATATTTTCTTACATCTTTCCAATACCCCCACTCGATATTTCTTTCCTGTGATTTGGTTTTTGATCCCAGAGGCGGTCCTAAGTAGTTTGTTGGAAGAGACCCAATTTACACCCTTAATGTCCGTGCTAGCAACTGGATTTCAACAACTTGATTTACTGGCAAGTGGAAACCCCCCAAAATTGGATTGTACTAACTGGGAGCCCCTAAAATTTTAGCTAGTATCTGTGGACACCACCAATTTTGTGTGTTACTTAACGACCAACATTGAAATAAGAATTAACATGTTTATTCGGTGATTTAAAATGTACGGCAATTGCCGTTTGGCATCTCTCTTTAGTTCTGATTCCATGTAGTAGTAGATAGCAGATGAGAACAATCATGATGAATTTTTTCTTGCTCCGAGGGGAAGGATGATGTTTGATGAGTGTTTGGCATCTCTCCTCGTAATTTCTGTAGAGGCAAAAAATATATAAAGCTCTCTTGGTATTGTAAAAATAGAAGATAGCGACGCTGGAGCAAGAGAAATCCCAACTTCTTCACGAGAATGATGTGATCAAATAGAGAATCGAGACTGAAGAGCTCAATGGAGGAATCTCAGAAGGAAAAATTTAAATTGCTGAAGAAAGAAGCAGAAAGCGGTACGTTTGGGCTAGCCATTAAAATTACTTTTAGGCTATAAAATGTGTATTGTAATTTTGGCCTACCGGATGTTATAGATTTGGCCCGAGTAGCTATAAATGATATTTGCTCTATATTATATTCGAATTCCAGTATAATATACTGTAGTTCCAGTATAATATAAGTTCCAGTATACTTATGTTGGAACTCCAGTATAATATACTGGAGCTCTAGCATATTATACTAGAGTATTTTCCGTATATTATATGACTATTTTTTAATTTCTCTCCATATATTGTACTAGAATTTCAGTATATTATACTAGAGTATTTTCCGAATTTTGAACAGTATTTTCGTTCATATTTATCTTTACATGAAAAGCGGCTAATTTTTTATTAATTTTAAAAATGTGGCTATTTTTTAATGACCACATGTAAATATGACTATTTTTTAATTTCTCTCCTAAAAACTAGTTTACAAAAAAATAACCCTAAAATAGGGAGCCATATCAAATCAGAACATCGGATAGAAATCGTTGTATAACAGAAAATGCATTTCCACTTGTATAACTTGTGCATAATTCTGTTTACTTCATGTATAAATGCGATTGATGAATATTTAGAGCTTGCATATTGATTATTCATGCATTGTTGAATAATGAATGTATATATGTATATAGCCATGTTTGCACGTGTATGTGTGTAAAAATTTTATTATGTGCTACATGTGTTTTTCTTTGGATGTATAATATATGGATAACTCTCTTAATCCGTTTATAAATGCCATAGTTGTATATTTATTCGAGCTTGCAGATTCAATAGTAATTTATCATTGAATAATGAATGTGTAGCTGTATAGCCCTGTTTGCATGTATAATGTGTGTAGTGTAATTTTTTATATATAAAGCAGATTCATTACTTCTTTGTCTTATATGTATAAATTGCATATATTGAAAATAAACTGATTGACTAGACAATCAACAGAAAAACAATCCCCAAAAAAGATAAATAAAATTATAACTAAAACTCAAGTACTAGCAAGGCTATTTCATCTTCAAATTCTCCGATTGATTAATAATCATTTAACCTTTGATTAAATCATCTTTTTGTTTAGCCCAACAGTGCGTTGTACCTTTTCCAGATCTTGTTAATATCATAACTAACTTTTAGAAATAGAAATTCACTTCAATGGGAATAGAAACCTAGACTTCAATGGGAGAGATTGAGCAAAAGCGACGGAATGAAGGGAGAGAGAAACCAAATTCTTTACTTCACTACGCTACGAGAGAGATCGAAAGAGAGATCGAAAGAGAGACCAAAATAGAGAATAAAAGAGACCCCTTTTGTTGGGTATCATATACGTATATTTTCATATAGGTACCTTATCGGTAAAAATTTATCCCCACCGGGTATTTACATCAAACCAATATATATATATGACATGTGTCTTGCATATGGACTTCAATCATTTAACCATGGTAAATTACATGCATTCTAATCTAATTAAATTAATTAACCATAGTGAGTTAATATAGTTTAGTGTAAACACCCGGTGTGGGTAAATATTTTTCGTACCTCATCCCCGATAATCCCTAGAATTAAGTGATCTCAAATCGCAATCCCTTTAGTTACGGCTAACTTGTTACTCCCTCCGTTTCACAATAAGTGTCCAATTTACTTTTTTATTTTGGTTCAAAATAAGTGTCCAATTATGTAATCAAGAAAGAATTCAATTTGTTTTTACAAAATAACCCCTATGTACATATCCCTAAAAAGTTTTCTTATTCCTCACATTAAATATTTAATTAGGGATAATTTAGTCATAGTAGGTATTTTTGTATAAAATTTAGTATTTTTTTAATGAGCGTGCTAAAAGCAAATTGGACACTTATTGAACCGGAGGGAGAAACTAGCTTAACGGGCTAAAAAGGAAAAAAAGATGTGTTCGACGTCTAAAATGAGTTATGAAAATAAAATAAGTTTATTTAAAGTTTATAACTGATATGGTCTGCTAGTTCAGTTAATTCTACATAAATAGCCAGCGAAATTTATTATTTACTTTCATTAGCCAGTATACAAAGATTATATATGATTATATACATATTATACATGAATTAACATATGCATATAATATATTATAATTGACGGCTATATTTAATTAAAGCAGTTAGGTGACGTCAGTTTAGGTGAATTCTTTTAAATATATTTCTACCAATAACTACAGTCAAATCTCTTTCTAACGGATATCCTCTTTAATTATGGAGAATTTCACCATAACAATCAAAAAAAATTTAGAATTATTTTTCATGATATATTTTTGCATCTCTATATCACCTATAATTAGGGGTGTACAAAAGAAACCGACAAACCGCACCAACCCTATAATCCGAGTCAAACCGAGAAAAAAAATCCGACAATATTTGGTTTGATTTAGTTTGGTGTAGGAAAAAAAATCCGATCATAATTGGTTTGGTTTGGTTTTAACTAAAGAAAGTCAAACCGAAACCAAACCAACCCGACATTACATATATAGAAATTTTAGATATATTTAATATGTAAATATATACTTATTGTGATGTAATTTATAAATATTTCTTAAAAATTTTCATAATTTTATCTTTTAAGGTATTATTTTTGGACTTAGAATTTTGAATGATCTAATAAGTTTTATAGCAATTAATATTAGTAAGCTAAATAATGCTAACAAAAGCCTAAACCAATATCAAATCAATACTAATGCTAACAAAAGACATTCAATTCAATATTATGAATGGGAATATATTAAATATTTATATTTTGTTTTGCAATAATTTAGATAAAAATACATAACCTTTTTTTATTTTTTCTTTATTAGCGTCTAGTCATATGATTAACACTCCCTTATTAGTCTATTTATTTTATCATGACTTATTACTTTTAGATTATGTATATTTTTATTATCTTTTTAATTAGCAATATTTATATTACATAACTTTATTGTCTTTATTGTTGAATATTTTAGGATAATGCCATGATACATCTCATATTTCGTATTATTTTCTTGGAAAATATTTTATATAGTTGTATCTTACTAGGATTAAAGAAATATTTTGAGCAAAATTTATATGTTTTGTTCTACGAAGATTTTACCGGAAAAAAATACGAAAAAACCCGAAAAATCGAGAAAACCCGAGAAAAACCGAGAGTGAAAAACCTGAGTTTTATTGGTTTGGTTTGGTCTTTAGATTTAATAACCCGATACAATTGGTTTGATTTGATAATTGTAAAATCTGAACCAACCCGACCTATGTACACCCCTACCTATAACAATAGCTGCGAGTACTGGAACTCTCTGTAAGATTACCTCTTAACAGGTATACTCAAATATTGGTTGATTTTGTTGTTCACTATAATCATACATTTAAATGATTTTACTAAGTGGGCGTTTGGACATAAGAATTGTAAAGTTTTAAAAAAAAGGTAAGAAAAAAATTTCAAGTAAAAATGATATTTGAAAATTAGAGTTGTGTTTGGACATAAATATAATTTTGGGTTGTTTTAAAGTTTTGTGAGTGATCTGAGTGAAATTTTTGAAAAATAGCTTTCTAGAGTTTTTCAAATATTCGGAAAAAATTCAAAATTCATCTTCAACTGAAAAATGAAAATTTTATGGCCAAACACTGATTTTTTTAAAAAAGGTAAAAAAATTCTTATGTCCAAACAGGCTCTAAAATTTTCACTCCTGTTTCTAGTTATTTATTTTCTTTTGAAAGCACTAGCTACAATTTTGATTTCATAAAGACACACACACACATATATAAAAGAAATTCTGTATAATATTTTGTAACATTAAGATACCTGTGTTGAAACAAATATAAATTATTTATGCCAATCATTAAAGATTTGATTTTCTTAAATTTTTATTTTGTTGTAAAATACCTATATGCTTTAGAGAGTTTAGTTCTTTGTAGATACAATATAGCTAGTTATGAATTTATTAATAATATATTAATATTTTTAAAATTAAAATAAAATATAAATATCATTTGAGATTTTTATTTTAAAATGTATTATTTTTTATAACATAAATTTTTTGGAAAAAATGGCGTTTTGTATACTTTTTCTTATAACGCTCAAATAAAATTTAAATGACAAATATTATTATTGGTAAGTAACAGTTATCCGAATAGACATAACATCATTATAAGAAAATCAACTGTAGTATAGATTATATTATGTTCCGTCGGGATGATAAAGAGGATTGGTAAGTAAACATAAAAGAAGAATTGAAAACTAATCATACACTTTAGCTTCTCTTTTCTTTGTAGCTGATTATCATACTTTTTTTATTTTAATTTAATTATCAAGGTTGAATTTTTTTCTCCTCTCTTTGTTTGTTAAACGAAAAAGTCTCTAGTTTCATCAATTAAACAGCTTAAATTCCATAAGGCAAGGAGCAGAAGTTGGAATACTGGGTTGAGTTAAAGGTATTGTCATAACAAATTTTTACATTCCTATGCCATATAATAAACTATATTACCCTTAATATTTAAGGTTTGATATAATTACATTTAGTATACATAATTACCAATTATATACCATATAGTACTTTAACTGTACATTAATTGTACCGTATATCGCTCCTAAATTAATGGTGCCGTATATTCCTCCAAATCCCTCCTCCTCCTCCCCATACATTTCTCTCTCCCAAACCCACACCTTCACCCACGTATCACCCCACACCCGTGTTTCTTTCCCATATTTTCCTCTGCTAAAACCAGAGAAACATATGTAACCCCCATCATTAACGTCCAATTTTAAGTTTTTTCTTCTACAACAAGTCAAAATTGAAGTCAATTTTTCAAAGTTCATACATACATTTTCTTTCAACTTCAAATTTTCTCAAAGAAGAAGAGCAAACCTTCAAAGCACAACCCTAAAAAAGCTGGAGAAGCTGATATACCTTCTTTCGATTTGGGTGTATTATCACCACATTCACCCAAAAAAGCATGAGAAATCTGCATATGCAATTGTAGATAAGAAGCATAGTCATTCTTCGCATCAAATCAGGTCTGAAACTAGAACTAAACATAAACATGATTTCGATGCTGGAGAATCTTCGAGGCCAATTAAACAAGCAAAAAGGAAAAGAAAAGAGATAGTGTTAGATTATTTTTCTTCATTTTGAATATTAATTGTAGCTATATTGATCTGTTTAAAATTGTAGATATTTTGTAGGTTTTTTGTAGTTATTTCGTATATAAATTGCAAATGTATCTATATTTTTTAAGCACTGAATTAATGTGACATTATTTATATTTTGTGCAGAATGGATATTTTTTTGCATCCCAGAATGTTGATTATAGGGTGCTTAGATTCCATACATTATGTGACCTAGCATTCCTAGCCAAATTAACTGTATTATGTAGTTGTAGATATATTGTAGATATGTTTGTATGACAAATATAGATATGTTATTTTTTTAGATTGAAGTCGTGTATTAATAAGATATTGGGGCAATATTGTAGATGCTATGGAGCGCTGCTGTAGGACTATGCTAGGAAGAAGCAAGAGAATGGTGCAATTAGTGAAAGTGAGGTGACTGGCAGATAAGCAAGGAAAAAGAGTGCACCATTTGTGAATGAGAAAAAATAAGTCTGGAGGAAGAAGAATTAGTTGTAATTTTTTGTATGGAACATGTAATTAAATTATTTAGTTGCAGCTAGTTTTGTAGAAAGCTAGTAGACAAGTTTATGAACAAGATTGTTGAAATTTAATTATAGCAGATTTGTGCTACAATTATTTTACCTTTTATTTTTTTATTTTATCCAGTTTACTACTTCGAACAATGGGGAAACATTACGTTATTTTTATATTTCGCTTGTTTAAAATAAACAGTACTTGATCTAATTATTGTTACTGGTTAACTCCTTTTCAACTTAATTATTATGTAGACTATGTCAATTCTAGATTATGTAGTTATTTTATAATTTTTTTGTAGCTAACTTATAAGGATAATTAACAACTATCGATGGGTGCTAGATATAATAAAACAATTGTGTATTATTTATATAGAAATGATTCACAAACCAATCAAGCTATGAAAGTATTAACTCAATACAGAATACTAATTTAACAAAACAATTTCAAACTAACTACATTAAGAGTTGAAGGTGCCTATACTATTACACATCAAATATAATTCTCCTGAACTCATCAACAATTTTCATAAGACTCACTCCTATGCCTTGAAGCAGCCAAAACATGTGCACAAGGAAGTTCATCAAGCTGAAATTGCCCACAGTTATATCTCTTATTTTCAAGACAAACAATATAGCGCTTCACACCATCTATCAATGTATGGATATGATCTGTTGAAACCCTCACCTATAATTACATTACAAATAAAAATAATTCATATACAATCAGAATACAAAATATCTACAAATTATTTTTTGTCTTTTGTAGATATTTCGTAGTTAATTTGTAGAAATATTAAAATTCTATATTTCATATTGAGCTACAAATGATATGTACATTATTGTAAAAGTATTGTAGATAGATTGAAATTCAATACTAAT